>JAECUM010011748.1:0-64436 GCA_016617855.1 Megalonaias nervosa | reverse complement strand
ATATATATATATGTATGTGTGTGTGTGTGTGTGTGTGTGTGTGTGATTCTACAGTCTTGTACACCTATAAATGATAAACGTCCCAGAGTAATATCTCATATTTCCTTTTTTAAATCCTTTTGAGTTTTCATATTGGTTATAATAATGCTAAATAAAGAGTTTGATCAAGGTCTACACTCTGCACGTTCAAAAAGCATTATGATTATTTTAAACATTAATATTTTACATTTGCAGTAACATTACTGTACTGTAATCCTTTATTTGATATAATTTACTTGCACTCTTTCTATCCCTCTTCTCATTTATGCAGCATAGAGCTTTCTACTCGATTTAGGAGGATTTAAGACTTTCCCATCCCTCACCCATTCGATCCCACAGCTTCAATCCACTTTTCTTTGTGGTAAACAGGGTTTTTCGGAAAAAGAAAGAACCCTTCTGTCCCATCATCACTCTTTTGGTTACGTCAGTAGTAGAAGTAATTTGAGGTTTCTATTTCAGAGACTCCCTACCCCCACAAAACGTTATACCTTAGCATTTTTGTCAGCAGCCTTTTTTAGCTTAAAATGATGACTTTCATATTTCTGACTAAAATATGTTTTGTTGGGGTAGGGGGTCTCTGAGATAGAAACAACTCAATTACTTCTACTACTATCACACTCTAGAAATTATTTTTATAGTTTTAGACAAAATTTATATTAAACAATAAATTATTATATATAATGTCCTTCTGTTATCCAACCCGACATGTTGGATTTGATCTGACAAACAGATTTTGTAAGAGATTTAATTCCATCAAATCAGCCTCAGGTTATACTGGTATAAAATCTAAAATAATAAGAGATTGTATTAAAAAAGTTGGATATCATATATCGCCAAAATATGGATCAGTTTGGTTATTCGCGGCTGAAAATGATGTGAGAATAGCGGGTTGGGCAGATGATGTGATGACATTTATTGATAATATGGTTGATATTTTATTTGATAACGATATTTCTAAACTAAAAGACAAAAAATAAACAGCAGGATGACATTCGGTCTACCATTCCACGGGTTCTGTCAAATAAACCTAATGAGGTTCCAAGAGTCTCTTTCAGACATACCCCCAAGGCGAATTTCTAAATATATGAGACGAAACTTTAGAAACTCAGAGGGCAGTCTATTTTATATGTAAGCCTTTTTTTTGTGGCTAACTGGACTCTTCATTTTTGTTAGGACATTACCCCCAGCGAATTCCTAAATATCCGAAACCGAAACTTTAGAAACTCAGAGGGCTGTCTATTTAAAGGTCTTTGTTGTGACCAGGAACCTAATGAGGTTTATTTTTAGTCTAGCTATGGTTTTTTTGGAATGGCCCTTGTGTGGGGTACCCCTTTAGCGAAGTCACAAGGTCGCGACCTCACATCATCCCGCTGTTTATTTTTAGACGGCACAGACGGCACAAACACATAACATAAACTTATCCTAACTTATCCTAACTTATCCTAGCGGGGGGCCTTATCTACGTCCAACAAATTTCGTACACTCTCCCACCATGGCGACACCTGGGAGTGCAAAAGAGCACCCACCACGTGTTTACATGGTGGGAGAGTGTATTTTGTTTGTTCGATGTCGAGGTAATGCTCCGGACCCCCCAACCCTTCTTAAAATTTCGAGAGGCAAATCCAGAGCCCTACCCAACGATTTCGTCCGTGAAGGGAACCGAACTCAGGGCGGCAGTATCAGAATCCAGCATTCTTAACACTGAGCTATGAAATTCAGTTATATATATATGTTTAAAAAGTTATTATATAGTTACCTAATACTACACAGGCTATTACAATATACAGAATAAAAAAATCATAATTATTATAAACTATAGTGTGGATTTCGAATAAAACAATATTTATTGTAAAATATTTCAATTTCCAAATACATTGGAGAGGTTTATACAATGTGTATAAAATCAGCATTTCTGTCAGTTTAAAGTCTGTGTTTCATCAGCCGTTGCTAGGAGATAGTAAGAAAAATCAATAAGTTTTATTATGCGTATGCTGCACATGCTATCTAAAAATAACTTGCTGTGTGAAGTTAAAACTCACGTGTTTTATAGTCATAATTACAGTTTTTTGAATTTTATGCCTGTCTGTTTGTATGTTAGTTAGAATATTTATAGTCACAATTACAGTTTTTTGAATTTTGTGTCTGTCTATTTGTCTGTGCAAGTTCTCTTCTGGAGTTAAATGCTTTTTAATAAAAACAAACGTTAGTCTTATGTAAGTTCACATAATATAGCAGACAACTGCTTGTTACTAAGCTATGCTTAACGGAGTTGTCTAGCTTGATCAACTAATACCTATGCCTGATCAAAATGCAGTGAATTAAGCAAAAATTTGAGATAAAAAGACTAAAACACACTGATTATAAGTTTTATAGCCAAAAAAATAAACAAAATTTTTACAATGTAAAATCTAAATCACATATGATATGTTAGATAACTTATAAAGATTTTAAACTAAGCTGGAACAGTATTATCTTTCTTTTTAAAAAGGTTATATTTCTTGACCAACAGATAGTATTTCCACACTTGCTATCAAGTAATATGTACTATCATGATTATATAACGAGAATTTAACTCTACCAGATACTTTACGACGACACTCAAATAATTCTTTCATCGCTATCTTACTAAGAAGATACTTACTACCTTTTGCAAAAACCTTCGACCTGTCTAAGTCTATGTTAATTTTTGTGTACTGTTGCTGGCTGATTGGATTATGTAAATTATCATATTTCAATGCAAGCTCGTCTCGTAAACTTTCGAGATAATTAAAGTATTTGCTGTCATCTGATCTAATAAGGGAGAGTTTGATTCTGTCAAGTTTACTAAAACAAATACCTGAAATTTCATCATTAAATTCAAATGATAATTGTTGGCTATTGACCATTATTTTTTTTTTTATTTTGCTATTAACTCCATCTGCTAATGTTAAATTTTCAAACATTATTTCTAATGTTTAGACAAAATTAATTGTATAATGTCCAATTGCTAGAGTCTTAATTCCATCGCTGCAATATCTTTTATCATCAAAATTACTTAGTCCACGTTTTATGATCGTATCTGTTTCAAGCTTATGATGATTTGTTCTTATGACATTAATTTTGATAAAACTGACGCTATTGTTTAGTGCTGCTTTAAAATCGTCCAAATTCATCATCTTTTTCACATATCCTCGAGGGATACCTTTAGCTTTCTTTGTAAGTTTATTGTCATCTAATATAACAGCATACATTTTGCTTCTTAATCCAACAAACTCTCTCACCGGCACAAACATAAATTCATCTTTCATTTTCCCAATAACTTTCTTATTTGAGTTATCTTGAAATCCACTATATGCTGGATAATCTGATAAATCGAACAGACTTTTATTATTGTAAATATCCTCATAGACATCTTCACATTTTATATTATAAACTAGCGAGTCCGTATCAGTAAATAGCAACTCCGAATTTGACCATTGCTTTTTGGTAAAATTGTTGTGAAAATTATACATCAGCCACTTCGATATATCAAGTACAACTGCACCAACATAAATCGGTTTATTTAACTTTAAATTTGTCTTTCGTCGTTGTATTGCAGCAAGATTTTCATTAAATATCTTCATACGAACAAAACCATCATCGTTAACTAATTTATTTCTGCGACTAATATCATTGACAATTTCTATAGAAACCCTCCTTCGAATGTTTTCCATCGTCTTACCGAACACCGAGTTATTCATTAACTTGAAAAAGTTTTTCTCAAAGTCGGTCTTAGCCACAGCACGACGTTTCGTATTTAGATCAATATAATTTGCCATCCACCTCGACTGATTAAACTTTAGCACGCGGTGGACTTTTCTCAGAATTAGTCCAGCATCTACTGCTTGCGTTAAATTTTTGTAATGCATAACATAATTTCTTTTATCTAACAAATTTGGAACTAGCTTATTAACAATCGAATTTTTTGATGTCATCGTTCCTCGTTGTTCAGGCGATAATAAACTATAATTAATCATCATTGACTCTGCGCAAAACGGGTAGTCGTTATGTAGATCGTGTAGCGAACTAGGATAATCTAGGTCAACCTCAACAAAATATGAGATATCGGAAAAATCTATATTAATTTTTCTAGGTAAATCTTTTTCAGTTTCTTTAAGAAATTGATCTGGAGTTATCCAATGAAATCCACCGTGTGGCATTGGCTCTGACATGGCCCAGCCATACAAATTCACCAATCTAGATAAATAATGTAACTCGACGGGAGATTTTTATCGTAATTTTTCAGATATTTGTTATTGGCGGCTGCATATTTCTTTGTTATGACGCTAATTCCACCTCTGATACCTTTTTCAATAAAATTAAACATATCAACATCTGTCAAGAGATCTAGTTCTATTTTACTCGTTTTTAGTAGAGCGTCCCAAGACAGCCCTGGAGCGGAATAATACCAGCAGGGGTCTAATCCATAATTTGTATGACTAACCTGACGAAAACTTTCGAAAACATCTGCTAGCAATAATACAATGTTTTCAAATATAGATCGTGATAATCACCAAATGTTTTACAACCAAATTTATTCCAGATATCTTGTGCATATTTATATTCGTCATCTGTGATATTTTCGTTTTTGAGCTGCAAGTAAAATTTGTCTTTGTCAGGCAGAGAAGTTTCATCAAATCTGCTCCAGTCGTCGAGGTATTCGTACGGAAAGATACCTTTTTTTGTCAAATCGATATAATTTTCACCGAAGCAACTTTTTAGGTTAGCGAAATTACTGCCGGCGCTTGTAGCGCTGTTTACAAGCTCATCTAATGATGCTGCCATAAACTGCAGGCTGTCAATAAAGCGTAATTTGCCGAGCGTGACTGACATATACTTTTCAAAATTATTTGGAATACATTTTATTACGTTATTTAGTTTTAGTTTAGCTTTAATATTTTCATCACCAAAAGCTTCTACAATGATATGACTGTCATAGCCGCGAATGTTATGTAAAACTACGGGAATAAAATCTGGAGCATGAAATTTTAAATTGCAAATGTTATGAGCTGCCCCACGATATTGGCCGGTCAAATGACAATGATCTCGCACCTTGGAATCGTCCAGCAACTTTTCACAAATATGACAATCAACTGCTTTATCGAAATCGAGTTGTTGTTTAGACGTTATTTTCATCGGAGCTGTTCTAAGTAATCTGTTAGAAATTTTATTAACTTCGTCTATTAAATTTTTTAGTAACCACACGGCTGGATTTTCACCTCTATATAACTTTATCGGAGATGAAAATTTATCACTGGCGCAACAAACTACTTTATAAGCTACTCCACAAGGAATATGCTGTTGTATTTTTCTAGTACTGGATTTATTCGGATTATTTTCAGCTCCAGCCACGGGAACGAGTAGACACTCGAAATCAGCGTAAATAACAAAAGGAATATTTAGTTTATGATTATAATTTTTAAATTTCAATATTTTTTCTTTTTCGCTAGGCATAGTTATTCTTTGAACATTAACGCAGTATTTGAGATGCTCCTGTAGTCTTCCATCGCTAGAAAAACCGTGCAAACATCTATAGCAGAAATATTTTTTATTTTTATTTTTACTGTACTGTCTGCCAACTAATCAGTTAAAGATTTTTTATCCAACAGTAATGTCCCTGATAAAATAATAAATTTATTGTCAACTGTGTAGCATTTTCTGAGATATATCTCGGGTGAACATTTTCTTTCTCATCTAATCCAAAAACATTTACTGAGATATTGTTTTGTTTTTCAAACTTTGGTATATGATTTTCTGCTACTGGAAAAGTTATTCCTGAAAAATTTAGTTCGTCCTCGTGTGGAAAATACTTGTTAACGCGATCAGCATTTTGTTCTTTTGGAAACATCGCAGAAAGAATAGACCACTGAATACATTTGTCATCATTGTTTCTTACATTTATACAGCATTTTTTATTTTTAATTTTTTGAGGGAGACCGACGTAGCCAGCGCTATTAGCACCTCTGCCGCGAAGTACGTTATATTTTGCTGTGTGAAATAAAACTTCTTTTATCATTTCAAATTTCCAACCTGATCCTGACAAAGTAAATTCTTCTAATTTTTTGTTTATTTCTTGATGTATTTCATCGGCGACCACGGCAATGTTTGTTCCAGTTAATATTTTTCTCGATTTTGCTGTTAAATATGGTTCTGAAATTTCGCTGTCAAAACTTTTTGTTTCAAAAAGTACATCCTCGACTGCATGTAACTTTGATAAAATCATATGATATTGGACTATAAGTTTGATACTTTTATGAGCCGCAAGTTCTCCTGATATGATAGGTTGTAAAAGATGAAATAAATTTGTAGAGCTAAAATTTGCTAAGACATTTTGGTCATCAAGTTTGTAACTATTGTCATAACCTGAAAAGGCTGAAGCAATTTTTTCTGATTTGATAATGCTCTTTTTAGCAATATCTCGCAATTTTAACATATATATATAGTAATATTTTATATTTAATTGAATTTTTCTAATTAGAGATATGAAAAACCTTATAGTATAATGACAGAAATTTTGAGATATCTGCCACTGACAGCGGAAGAGCAAGAAACTTATCATGTACACCCAAGGTACAACCTATATGCTGCAAATGCAAGGTTGGTTCTGTTATCAACATAGCATCTAAAAAAGCTATTGGCATACCAACGCCTGCTGGTATGTTAATTTCAGTAAAAGGTGACGATACAGAAAGAATTGAAATGTTTAGAAAAGATTTTATTTATACTTTGTTTTGCGGCGATATTCCAGAAGGACAACGTGTATACAGAGCAAATGGCACAGTTGCTGATGATAATATTAAAAATTTAGGATTAGAAAATGAATTTCAACCTCACCCAGAATTTGATCTATACGAGGCAAATGATAAGGGAATTATTCGACATATAAGAACAAAAAAAGTTATTGGAAATTTGCAGAACAGTGGATATCTTGGTGCTAATGTACGTGGAACAAAAACAGACTTTGTTGGTTATTATAATCACCGTTTTGTGTTTGAAACTTTTAACGGACTAATACCTAATGGTTTAGTTATCGACCATAATAATGGTATTAAAACCGATAATCGTCTAGAAAATTTAGATGTGGTTACGCCAAAAGAAAACACAAAACGTTGAATTGGTGGTAATAAGTTTAAAAATCCAGCCAGACAAATAATTTCAATAAATCTCGAAACTGGAGAAGAAATGAAATTTAAATCAATAGCAGCTGCTGGAAAATATCATAAAATTCATCCACAAGCAGTAAAATTTGTAGCTGATAATATAACAAAATCAGCAACGTCAATAATGACATTTAACAGATTTAGTTTTAGATACGATAATTAATAATATTTTCTATATCATTCCGAGAAAGACAATTATGACTAAATTCCATGACATCGTCGCGATTAAATCGTAAGGTCATCATTTTATTTGTATCAAGTTTTATTTTGTCAGCTGCTGTTAATAAAAATTTGTCAGAGTCGCCTAATGTTATCATAACATCAACAAAATAAAAATTATGTCCCAATAAACAAGCTCGAATTGCCTCAGCTAGTTCTTTGTTATTTAGTATATTAACTCGCTGATGATATTTTATTTCTCCGAACATCTTATTATTTATTAATTAGATAAAAGATTATTATAATAATGAGCTTGATTGAGACACTGGCTGAGCTATATTCGGGAGATTTTGTTTCAGTTTCTAATGTTACATCAGAAAATATTATTAGTGATAGATTTGCTGATTATACTGAAAAAGATATTTTGTATAACTATGACGATGAAGAAGATGATGTTGTTGTTAGTAAAAAAAAATTAAGCAGACCAACAACTGGGCGATATGATGTTAAGTACCATATTGCTAAAACAAATAATAAGATTTAATTTTACTGTCGCAGAGCATCAAATATTTTGGCAACTTATAAAGCCTTTTTTAAAAGTAAAAATACCTGGACAACAAAGAAATATAAAATACGATTTTATTTTTGTTAAAATATTTAATTTGATGCCAGTTGATGATGCGAGAAAATCACATTTAATTTCTTTATGGAAACCAGTAAAATGTAAGTCAGTACTAATAAAATATGAGGAAATTTATAATAATATTATTCAGTCGATGAAATCGCAGTCGATGATATCGACTTAGTTGGTACCCAACTATTAAATTTATCGTTATAGCCACGCCATTTGACTAAACTTTTGTTGCCGCGCTTTTTAATAACTTTTTCAATAACAAATACATCTTGTTCTGTTTTCTGAAGTTCTTGCTCGTAAAAACTGCCAGTTATAGGCTCACCTAATAAATCTTTCAGCGAGTATGTAACTGGTATTGTTAAAAGTACTTTATCAACAACAAATACTTCTTCGCTCCAGTTATGAGTATAACCTTTTTCAAATGTTTATTTTTTTGTCAGCGAAATTCTAAATTTATCGCCAACTTTAAATTTGTGTCGTCGGTACATATTTTCATTTGCTAGTATTGGATTTGAAATCGCGTCGTTTGGCGACATTCTGATGGATCTGTGTTTCGTGTTATTATATTCGTCAACAATTTTCTGTAAATGGTCAATATATTTATTCGTGTTTTTAGCTGTTAAATATTTATGGATTTTTTCGTTTAGTGTGCGATTAAATCGCTCGACAATGACGCTTTCTCCCTCGTTTCCTGTAACATATTTTTTAATGTTATTTTGTTCCAAAAACTGCTCAAACTTTTTATTAAAAAACTCCGCTCCATGATCAGTCCAGATTCTGTTTGGTTTTCTTTCTGTGTTAACAATAATTTGTTTTAGCGCATCAGTCATCGATTTCCCTGTTTTATCCGAAACTGGTATACTAAACGCGTATTTGCTAAAAACATCTACAACATTAAAAAGATATCTTTTTGGAGCGTCATCAGCGCCAACATTAAATTGAGCTAGATTTGACATATCAACTAAATCTATCGCCCAGATGTCATCAACGGCATTTGCGACAACTTTACGTTGCAGAAACTTTTTTTTAGGTCTGTGTAGCTCTACGGCAAGATCATCATATAATTCTTTACCTAGTCCTGATTTATATTTTGCTCCAATAAAACCCTGGACCAGCCTTCGGTCAATACGTTCTCGTATATTTGCAGGTTTCATTTCACGAAGTTCGTCTAACATTACTTTATCGCAGCTGTGTTTATTTTGATCGCTGTCTGGAAGTTCAATATCTCTATAGCAGATATCATGGCGCATTGCTATTGCATCAACTTGATTGTAAGGCTCTTGTCCTGGCAGCGGATTATCGTTTTCGTCAAGTTGTTCATCAAGAGGATTCCATGGGCCTGTATATTTATGGCCTGGCAATGTCCAACAGCCTTTTGGTCTCGGCAGTTTGCCAATTAATTTATGTATATCTATACCTGTTCCAATTATTTCTCTGTTTTTGCATTTCTGGCAATATGTAACAATTTTATTTTGCTCGAGACATAAATCTCTATCGCAATCGCAGCCGCATGTCATTATTTATTTAGTCGTCTACTAAAATAATCTCCCATACAACGTCAGGAGGGTAACCCGCTCCGCTTGTTTTTGGAAAAAACATACTTTTTTTTCTTCCGCAGATTGCACAAATACTTTTCAGCATTATTCTATTATTTTTTGTTTTTTCTGTTTTTTCGTCTTTATTTTCTGTTTTAGTTTTACATTTAAGACAATATGTTGACATTGTTATATGTGTAATTTAGATAAAATTAATTGCAACCTTTAGGTAGCTTTACAAAAATTAAATGCAATCTCATCATTAGCGTGAGAAGGTCTTTTATCAAACTGCAAAATAAACTTTAAAAAATCTGGATTTTTGGTCATCTGTTTGATGAACATTACGCAATAATATCCACAAGCGGAAGTTCCAACTGGTTGAATTTGATTAGACGAATAATTTATTATTTTCGTATCTGGAGACGAAGTCTCCTGCATTCTGCTCATATATTTTTTTACTGCGTCACTTGGTGGAATTCCGAACGAGTCAAAATAATTGTTATCAAAAACAGCTACCCAATGTGTGCCAGATCCGTCATTGAAATCCTATATATTTATAACACACGATGGTGTCGCTTGCGCTGGAATCGCCATAAGTTCATCTTTGGAGTAAACTCCACTGAAATGTTGTACATTTTTTAGTTTGTCAAGTATATCAAAATTACTTAACGCGGCCTTGTTCCTGGCAACATTAATCCTCGTCCTCGTCCTAACAGACCTGGCAATAGACTTCCCGCCAATCCCGCTAGTAACGGGGCTATTGGAAGAAATCCACCTTTTCGCTGTCGTGTCTTTTTTTTCGTCGTTGTCTTTCTTTTCGTTGTTGTTTTTCGTTTTGGCATTATATTTATCAGTCAGATAAAATTGTTGCCATCGAACATTTATACGAAACATTAAACTAAAAAATTGTTACCATCGATTATTTATACGAAAATTTTCTTTATACCACTACCTTTAACTGCCTTTTCCGTTGCGCCAGATATTGCCCCAGACGCTGCTGATAATCCTAATGTACCTAACACTGGCGAGATTTTAGGTAGTAATGTATTGGCTATCACAGATAATGCCGGACCGAAGAAGCCGCCATGTTTTGCCATCGCAGTTATTTGTGCAGCGCTTAAATTTAAAACAAAAGGTTTTTTGCGATCGTATTTATTTACTTGTTTTGTGGTTAACATTAATTTTGTTAAAGCACCTGCTTGGGCGTCAGAGACGGAGTCTCTTGGGTTGATCTTTAATGATACTTGCCTCTGTTTTGCAACAGCAGCTGCTAATTTTTTAACTTGACCATCAGTCAAATGTATTTCTTTTACAATATATTTTGTCATCTTATATAACGATTACAGATTAAACTTAAAGTTCTTCAAACTTGGACTGTAATTTTACCTCCGACAGAGTCAATTGTAACAAATCTATCGCTTATTACTAACGCATACACGTTTAACTCCGCTGCTGAAGCTGCTCCTAGTGTCCAAGTAATTTCAATATCAGCTGTGCTGTCTACAGCTCGCTCGCTATGTTTACTAACATCAAAATAAAATATCGGATAAAGTGTACGAAATTCCTCTACTGATATCTGAGATCCATCTCCAACATCTTGATATTTTTGCACTGCATCGAGTAAATACATGTACGGTCTAGTAATATTTTTATTAGCATCATCTGCAAAATTACATTCTATCGCCCGCTCCGGATATTTTTTTGAATTTATTCTAGCATATATTCGTCTAACATTAGCGCTATCAAATATCGCATTATTTTGTTGTTGGTTGTTACGTCGATCTTGTCTCTGAAATACAACAAATAATTGCCGTGGTTTTTGTTCACTTGGTGTCGTTGTAACTCGCCATGTGTAGTCGGTGGTATTCGGAACTGCTGTTTGATATATTCTATGTTGCTGAAAATAAATTCTGTTTGTGTGTTTTTCCAGCATATTATTTAATTCCGCCATTTTAGTGATTGACGGAGTTATTCTTGGCATCCACAGCGTAAGTTTGTTTATGACAAATTGTACATCAGCCCCACCTGACCTAAACAGACAATCGTTTTGATCTGATCGATCTAAAATAAGAGTATGCTTAACTCCACGAAATACCTTATTATAATCCCTGCAAAAGCCAAATATTGTACTTAGTGGCAGCATCATTGTAATTTGACGTGATGCATCTGTAAGTGCCTTTCTCTTAGCATGACCCTCATTGTAACGTCTATTTCTTAAGTTAATTGCGTTATTAATCAAAGCTAACATTGCAGTACCGTAAGCAGCCGCAGCTGGTGGTGTTATACCAAGATTATTGCAAGCAGCAGTAAGTGAAACTCTTGTAGCGTCTGCATCAGCGGCTGCAGCTGGTGCGGCTATACCAAAATAGACAGCATTAGCGATAAGAAAATCTCTCACAATTGCAGCATCTGCAGCGGCATGAGCTCCAGCATCTAATACCGTTCTTAAAATAAATTCATTTATCGCAGGAAATATTATACCAGCTCCAGTATCTTTAAACCACATCATATTAGTTGCAGTTGATCTGGAGTAATCGTCGGAAAATGAAATAATATTTAAGATTGTACTTGCAACTTGTAAGTGATTCGAAATATCTTCGACAGTTTGATTGGCCAGCTGATATTTAGCACTTTTAAATAAACACCAACCGTTATTTATAAGAGCTACTTCTACTCCAGCTGCAATTACGGCAGGTGGAACAGCCACTGTCATATTCTGACCACGAACTTCCAACATTGCTTTATGAGGCAGTAGAAATACATCCTCGTCTCTAGTATTAAATGTTCTTTGGCCAGCCTTATTAGGTTCGTTGGAATTTTCATTAAGATATTCAACGTATTCGAATTCTGTTAGTGTGTCGTCTGTGTCATAAATTTCTGCTAAATCGAGATAATTTTTTACAGACATTTTTTTATTTATTAGGTTATACAAAATTTTGTCATCAATGATAGCGAAGCTATTGCGGCGCTGTTACTTTAGATATTAATTTTTGTATAATTTGTTCTCCTCGTGGCGATAAAAGTTTTTTTGTCGTTGTTATCATTGCGCGTTGAGTTTCTTTTGTTGGTGCTATTTCTGAAATAGCTTGTTTGATTGTCGGTATACCACGTTGCGGTAATCCGCTTTGCGGTGTGCCTTTTATTTTATCAGCTATTTTTTGCCCCACGGCAGTTCCAGCAGCAGATGCAGCTCCAGTTGCAAAAGCTTTTGATGCGTCAAGTGCAATTGGTGCAACTTTATGAGCTACTCCTGTAATATTTTTCATAATTTTAGCAAACATATTTCCCAAAAATCCTCCTACTATTTTTCTTCTATAAACTTTTTTCTGTTTCATTATATCTGAGGTTGTATAATTTTGTTGTCAAATCTTTCAGAAAATATGTTTACTATTGCTCGCGCCTATGCAACGCGTAGGTGTAAATAATAAGTAACAATTTCATTATTAAAATCTAACTGTCTTCCTGATTGAACTGTCAACTGCATATTTACTTCTGTTATTTGATTTTCAACGTTTATCGGATAATAAATAATATGACGCGGAATAATTTGCATGAGATAACCAGGTGGAACATCTGGTGAAAAACTGTATATTGTTTGACCTTTGATGCCTTCAGCTGAATAAGAACCAGATGCAATAGAGCAATTTACCAATATTGCGTTTACATCAGTTATATTTACTGGCAGTTGACTTTCATACGTTTTGGGAATATCAAGATCTTCAGCACCATATCTAATATAATTAGAAAAAAATCCGATCAGTAGTCCAATACTTCTTGGTGGACTAAAACCAATCATTATATTTTTTAATATCATTCTTGTGCGTAACGTATTGTAATTTGCTTCTAGCTCAAAATGGTTAAAATTTTTTTATATTTCTATTATTTCTTTGTTGCCACTCTCTTTTATTGTATTTATTATTAAATCTTTCATTATTTTATTTAGATCAGTGATATTATAAGCTCCTTGTGGAATATAAAGTGTTTGATTAATCACGTAATTACCAGTTCTAGTAGTAGTTGGAGTAATTAATATAAATTCATCATTTACTCCAGCTTTCACATTAGCTATAGAATTCCAACAAGTGCAAGAAATAAGTCCAATTTCATATTGTTTTTCACGATCTAGTTCTATTGGTGGAATATACTTCACTGAAAAATTTGCGCTATCATTTTTATGGCTAGAGTCCAGTAATAACGTTGCTGACATTTTTATAAAAATGTTAGATAAATCGATAAAAAAAAACATTTTATTTAATTCTAAAGTTTGTCTGAGCGTGATAAAACACTAATATTATTTATTTTTTTTATTTATTAAAATCAGTGAATTTGTTAGAGTTTCTCTGTTTTATTTTCTAACGCGCCTACGCGTTGCGTAGGTGTAAATAATAAGTAACAACCTCATTATTAAAATCTAACTGTCTTCCAGACTGATCTGTCAACTGCATATTTACTTCTGTTATTTGATTTTCAACATTTAGCGGATAATAAATAATATGACGTGGACTAATTTGCATAAGAGATCCTGGTGGAACTTCTGGTGAAAAACTGTATATCGTTTGTCCTTTACTACCTTTAGCTGAATAAGAACCAGATGCGATGGAGCAATTTATCAGTATTGTGTTTACATCAGTTATATTTACTGGCTTTTCACCTTCATACGTTTCGGGATTATCACGATTAAGAGCAGGATATACATAATTATAAAATCCTATCAGTGGTGCGATACTTGTTTGCGATACAAGACTAACTGTTATATCTTTTAATTTCATTCTTGCGCGTAACGTATTATAATTTGGTGTAAGCTCAAAATTATCAGCTATACCTTTATTTTTTGTTATAAGTTCTTTTATTATTTTATTTAGATCAGCAATATTATAGGCTCCTTGTGGAATTTTAATTGTTTTCCACGTGGCAAATGGTGGAGTACGTATAGGAACACTAAATGCAAATTCATCGTTTACTCCAGTTTTTACATTAGCCATAGCATTCCAGCAAGTGCAGGAAATTAACCCAATTTCATATTGTTTTTCGCGATCTAGTTCTATTGGCGGAATATACTTCACTGACAAATTTGCACTATCTTTGTCAGATTGGCTAGAGTCTAGTAATAATGTTGCTGACATTTATTATTATATTTTTATAAAATTAAATCGCCGCGACTAAGTCGCCTTGATCTGATATCAAATCAAGGTGTAAAGTTTCGTATTCGTCAGATGTTAATAAATTTTCCGATCTCAAATTATCAAGTATGTCAATAATTTCATTGTCAATTTCAGCACCAACATTTCCAGCTTCTTTCGACGATATCAATAGCATTAATCTGCCAATCATTTCAGTAACTGATGAAAATACTCTAATACCTGTTCCTTTTTTTTTCTACACGATTTTTATCGGATAATCCAGTCCTTACCAAAAGGTTTTGTTCTATTGGCTCCTGCTGTTTTTCCAACCATTGCAGCAATAACACCATATCTAATTTTTTCGTAAAGTTGAATCATATTTACCTCTTCTGTAACTGTGTTTAACTCATCCTTAGCCGTCATTCATTATTTTAGTTAATTTATTAATTAATGTGTTAAATTCTTCATCACTCCATTTACTTATATTATCAAGATCTTTTATATTATTTTCTTCTAAAAATTTATCATATTCATCATTTGTTATCTTATTATTTGCTAGTTTTATATACCATCGTCTTTGATCTTCAACTTCCATAAACTTTACCTTGCCAACTCTTTCTTGCTCTTTTTCAATATCTTTTAATCTTTCTGATACATTTATTAAAATATTTTTAATCTCCTGTGTGGTTAAACCTGCCAGTCTTTGTTCAAATTCTAGTGGATTATTTATTAGCAGATCTAATTCAGTTTGTCTTGCAACCGGATCAGCGATATCTGCTACAAGTTCCTCAGCTAATCTTTTTCTCTCCGCATCAGATCTCTCAATAATTCTTCCAGCAGCTGCTTCTTGTTGTTCTTTAACTAGTCCAAGTAAACCTTTTTCCTGTAGTCGCTTAAGTTCTTCTTCTGATAATGGTTTAGTTTCAGGTTGTTTTCCAAGTAAAGCCTCAGTAACTGGTTTGAGAGCGGCTGCTGTTGTTTCTGCTGCAACTACTTGGCCACGTCGTGCTTGCTTTACTAGCTGTTTAAATTTTGCCTGAGATTGCGCAAGTTTTTTTAGATCTTCTATATGTTTTCTGTACTTTGCTTGTCTTTCCATTAATTATATACTATTTTGTATAAAAATTACTGTATATATTTTTCAATACAACATCGAAACATTTTACTCGTATCATTTGTTAATTTATCAAACAAAAAAAAGTCATATTTATTTGCCGTTGCTTGATGATATAGTTCAATAAATTTATCTTTTGTTACATCACCACATTGCTCGTTCGCAATATTTCTAACATCGACATTGTCAAGTCCTGGAAATAATATAAAACAACCAGTATTTCGCCTAATAAATCTATCAACATTATAAAAACCCTGAGCGAGATAAATAGAATTACATTTCTTATTTCGCGACAGTGAAAAATACGATCTGATTTTATTCATTTCTTCATTGTTTAGCGGAATATCATCAAAAACAACTATCTTGTGTTCGGACGAATCAAGTTGATTAACTGGAATAAGTTCTTCTGGTTGTTTGATAATAAAAAAATCTTCGCCAGCTTCAAGATCATCGCGAAGTTTGTCATTATAATTGTCAAGTAGCTCGTACTTATCCTGTTGCTGGTTAATCGTGTAAATATAAACGCGATCGTAGTTAAAATTATCTCCGAGAATTAAGTTCATAAGTAAGTTTGTTTTTCCCGATCCGGTTCTCCCAACGATAAGATAAAGACAATCTGGAAGTTCATTGTTATGTTTATGTTTCACCAAACGTTCTGTATCAAAATTTAATATCGATGATTTTGCCATTACTATTATATAATTTTATGCTATATAATTTTTGTCAAACGATAAATAAATAATCAGTTTTTATTCAAATTTTGGAACATTAGTAGGAGATTCAACAGCTGAAAGTACAACAGACGGCAAGGTTGATTTATCAGGCTATCTAAAAAAATCCGGCGACACAATGACGGGAAACTTGTTTATGTCAAATCAGCGAGTATTAGAGTTAGAAACAGATTATCCACCAATAAATGTCGTTAATACACAAGCCGTTAGTTATGCACAACTTAAATTAGTCGACAATAATAAACTAGATAAATCTGGTGGAACTTTAAGCGGTAACTTAGATATGTCAGGAAAAAAATTATAAATTTAGAGACCAGGTATCCGCCAGCAAACTTAAATCAAACTCAAGCGGTAAGTTATTTGCAGTTAAAGTATGTTGATGATAACAAACTTGATAAAATAGGTGGGACAGTTACAGGTAATATTATCATGTCGGGAAAAAAAATTACATACCTTGGAGACCCAGCTGCAGAATCAGACGCAGCAACAAAAAATACGTCGATGATCAAGAATCTAAGTATGTGTTAGTCAACGGTGGTATAATGCGCGCATTCCTCAACATGAACAATAATGGTATTAATAATCTTAGAACACCAGAATCAGATTTCGACGCAGCAACAAAGAAATACGTCGACGATAGCGACATTAAGATCGCTAGTGATCAAGTAACGGCAATAAAAATAGTTAATGATGAAATTAACGCATTTAAAACTGATTTTTCCAATCACGTACAAACGTTCCTGAATTTTCGTAGAAATATAAACAGATCTGTTAATGAATTTTTTGGAACTCCACCAACCGTTGATATTGAACTCTCTGACATTAACACAAAACTAAACGACATTATTAATGGAATACCTAATATCACTGAAAAAACAAATCTGGTAACAAAGTTACTTGCTGGAATTCCTCACAAGCAGATCTTCAACGTAGTATACACAGGAGCATCAGGATTAGGAGTATGGACATTGCAAGATAACACTCTCAAACATACCGCAGAAGTCACTGGTATATATAGGCTGTCCATATTTAGCATTGCAAAATTCAGTATGTTTACTACATTTCCATGGCGTCATTCAATCGATACTTTTTCTGGAGTTGTATCTGTTATAATAAATAAAAATGCTGAAGAAACATTTCTACTGGAAGCATCTGATAAAAATTTAACCAGAGCATTATACTGGTGGTGTTTGGAATTTGTATGTGAAACTCCTCAATTAGCTACCTAGATGACACTATTGTAAAGAAATATTATATAATGAAAAAAAAATATAGTCAATTTTAATCATATTTCAGAAAACATTCCAAAACAAGATGTGGACGCCTTAATGCAATATTATAAATATTATCATAAAAAACTTTGGTGCATAAAAAAATGTTACAAATACTATACCAAAATACTTCGAGTAATATCATATTTACCTCTGATCATGACCAGCTCTGGTATAATTTCAAGTGGCGCATCATTAAACCCGTTTTTTGTTAATAATATCTGGTGTCGGTGTTTCTCTTGCAACAGCATGTAAAAAAATTGAACCTCGACTTGCGACTTAAAAAAATGCTTGCAAAACAGCAAGTATCACCTATAAAAAATTATTTGATCAGATACGATCTTACTTGCGGGGTATAAAATATGATATGGACGATTTAATACGAGAGTTTCGTATCATTGACAGTATGTTAACAGATATTCTGCCAATGAGAGTTAGCAGATATGAAAAAGATTATAATAAAATATGGGTTACAACAGTAGATGTTTAATTTTGTATAGCTTTAGAAATATCGTTATCAAATAAAATATCAACCGTATTATCAATAAATGTCATCACATCATCTGCCCAACCCGCTATTCTCACATCATTTTCAGCCGCGAATAACCAAACTGATCCATATTTTGGCGATATATGATATCCAACTTTTTTAATACAATCTCTTATTATTTTAGATTTTATACCAGTATAACCTGAGGCTGATTTGATGGAATTAAATCTCTTACAAAATCTGTTTGTCAGATCAAATCCAACATGTCGGGTTGGATGACAGAAGGACATTATATATAATAATTTATTGTTTAATATAAATTTTGTCTAAAACTATAAAAATAATTTCTAGAGTGTAATAATAGTTGAAGTAATTGAGTTGTTTCTATCTCAGAGACCCCCTACCCCAACAAAACATATTTTAGTCAGAAATATGAAAGTCATCATTTTAAGCTAAAAAAGGCTGCTGACAAAAATGCTAACGTATAACGTTTTGTGGGGGTAGGGGGTCTCTGAAATAGAAACCTCAAATTACTTCTACTACTACGTCCATATGCAACACAGTGCACCATATTTGCTGTACAAAAGCACGATCGTAAGATATATCACACAGACATTTACGTAGTGAAATTAAACACTTGAATGGCTAGGTTGAATAGGAGGGATAAATGTACATCATGTCCGTTTTTTGCACGCGGAAACTACTGATTGTTTATGGAGATTGCCGAATAATTTTTTCATTTAAAAAGCGGATTTTTAAGTGTAATTAAACACTTTTATGGTGTGCATACATAACAAATGCGTTTTTTTTTTTTAATGACTATAATAACATCACACGTTTGTACAATATAGGTGGCCAGTGACCTTTAACTTTGGGAATTACATCTCTTATAACACGTGTATCTAAGAATTCGACCTTTTGATTTTGTTCAGTTCTTTTTAAATAAAAATTAAAACTAGGCCTAAACGTGGCAAATATTGAATGCAGACGACGAGCATTTTTGAGGGAGTGTGGGTGGGGTGTAGTATTCCAGAAACCGGAAAAGGACAGTGAGGGTCTGTCTTCTTGTTTTAAACGCAAACAAGATGAAAATGTTAACGCCACCTGGCGACAATCAGGTTAGAAATTTTAAATAGATGAATAAAATTACCAGTTTTGTTCATCTTATTTCTTTTTAGGCCTGTATCATTGATGCTTTTAGTTTTGTTTTTGCTTTGTTTTGTTTGGTTTTTGTTTTGTTTGTTTGTTGTGAGGGTTTTTTTTTTTTTTTTTGTTTTTTGTTTTTTTAAATGGGAAAGTGGTTACTAACAAACTTAAGGGTAAGCTAATAATATACCTTCAATTTAGTGCAGGTCTGCATGTAAGAAGAATATGCACAGGCACAAACATCTCAGAACTTATAGTCTGGCTATATCTCCCCGTTTATTTGTACTCACCCCTCCCCGCCAATTTCACTAACGAAAAGTATACATTAGGTCAGAAATGCACAGAACTTGCTCAGTTCATTCACTAATTTATAATTTCTAACCTGACTGTGACCAGGGAGGCCCTAACACCGTTCCCGTCTGCGCGTTTCATGCTTAACGTAAGTTTTCAATATAAACGACGGCCATGCTCGAGATCCATTTCCAGTTCCTGGACAAGTCCATTTTAGCGAAGGGGTGATAGCACTACTACACATGTACGGACATAGAAGGAATTACTATGCCGTCTGCTTCCGATATTTACGATGTCGAATCAAGCAAAGGAAAAGAATGCCAACCAAAAAATTGCTTTTCCCGTGAATTTAACAAGCGGTGTTTCTATGTTCATGTCTGCAAAGGGATATAAAAATTCTCAACGTTTTAGTAATTTACGGAATTATCCGGCAGTTATCGAATAGGATGAATTACATCGCTATGTTGTCTGAGGCAAATAAACTAGCCTATAGGCCTAGTGTACGTAATATGGCGCCGTGTTAGTATGGAAGGTTCCGTTAAGCATAAACGGCGCAGAGGACACCGGTGTTAGGGCCTCACTGGTCACTTTCAGGTTAGAAATTATAAATCAATGAATGAATTGACTAAGTTCTTTGCACTTTGTATCACATTAATGATTCCTGGTTTTGAAATCGGCAATGGCGTACAAACAAAAGGGGAGGTATAGTCAGACTGGTTTTTTTTAATCACATGCTACGGGCGTTTCTAACTCGAGACCTCCAAATGATGGTTTAAACTGGAACACAAATCGTTGAAATTTAGAGTTACATCCCTTTGTTTTACTATCGCTATCCCACTCCGAAGAGAAACTGTTCTGCAACAGACTGAATTCTACAGCAAAAAAACATTTACTAGTCTTTACAGGTAGGTTTGCCCATTAGGCTAGGGTACAAAGAAGTCGGGGCGTGTTAGAAAGGTGATATGTCATTGGCACATTGCAGAAAGAACCACTTGGCTAATGGTTAATGTGCAGTAGCTGCACTTGTATAGGCCTAGAACACTCTTGCTCTTGCACCAAAACGTATCAAATATTCTTCTTAACTTTTATTTTCACAGGATCAGCAGTGAGACATAGGTATCACCACCCGTAAGTGACATGATCTCCACGATCGTTGATCATGCTAACAGTCACACTTAAAGGTTATTGATTCTGCAGGGGATCGTACTGTTGTTTACAGTTTTACATAAATAATGGCATAATTAATGCACGTACTATATATAATACTACAAGGGAGGACACTTTTCTCATTTCTCCTGTGACCTATTTAAGAACTGACACATATTTCAAGCTACACTTCGATAGTGTAATAAATTTGGCACCAGTGTATATGGCTCAGTGATTCAACCGTTTTTTTGTCTTTATTAAATTTGTCCTACTATTCCACCTTTAAGATATGCCAGTCCATTTTCCATTGTTACCGCAGGACATGGCTTTGATCACATTCACTTATAGTTTGTTCCTCACAGTTTTACAAATGACATCCATGTCTGTAGCTCAGTAAAGTTTCAAGTTAGCATCATTAAATGTAGTGTTACAGCATTTATAATGGTCTTCGAGTAACAGATTGAGCGAAAGCCAACAAGTTTTGTAATATTCAACAAATAGTTTATTACCCTAGAATACAAGCTGAAAATCTGGAAAGAACTAACATTATTGTGAATTAAATCCCAAATAGTCTTAAAAGTTCTATCACAAGTCCAAATGTATGATGTTGTAACTAAATTCCAGTGGAATTCCAATTAAATGCCAATATTGAATGTGTTTATGTCCCTGTTGTCTCAAACTTTCTAATGTGCTTGTGATCTGGACTATGGCAATGTGCTATGATGTATCACAATAATATAATCCCAAAATGTCTTTGTCAGAATTCACTATAATTCCAAATTAACATTCTGTCAAAGAATATTATTGAGCACTTTGTAATTCCAGTGAACAATAATTTGAATAAATAAATCCACCCAAATGAAATTAACTGAACACAACAATAAGACTGATTCTGCTTCAAGATGTTAAGACCAAAATGAATATTTTATAGCTAAATAGGATTATATACCCCTCTACTTGACCTAGGTTGCAGTTACTATTTTCTAAAAATACTGTCACTTAATGGAAAGTTACATTATAGAAGTTTCTAGGGTCAGAATCAAGCCTATAAACATGTTTATATTAACAATGACCTTAATATTTGTTCCACTCATAGAGAAAATTTTAGCTATGTCTTCTGTTGTTTACAAAATAAATGTGCTTGGTCAGGTACACAATGAACTTGATATTGGACAAGGTCATGTACAAAATACAAATGTATATAATGTGTAATCAGAAAGAAAAGCCAACAAATAATACAAATTAAATATACATAACCGTAGTTAAAAGTAATTCATTTTGTGTCTCAACACTGTTTGAATCGACATAAAGCATAACACATCTCATTTAATACATACCAAAACAGGGTCATCTATTTACATCAAATTTTTCTGTCATGTCACAACCTATGGAAGAGTTGATTTGTTTTCTAAGGAGTGATCATCTTTCCTATTTGACTCTTTCCCCATAGTATAGTTGCCTCCCTTTGATTTCTTTGGCGTATTAAATATGGACTCTTCCAGAACTCAAGATGAACGTGGCAGATTACATGTACACAGACCAGTCTTTTTAAACATATATCAAGCTGTATGTCAATATGAATTGTTTAAACCATTCGTGCTTGAAACAAAAAATGTGGCTATATTTTGAGACACTGATGTGAAAATTAAATGAGAAACAGATGCAGATATCATTCACAGTGCTGTGCAGAACAAACCATAATATGATAGTGCTGAATGGAATACTTGTGCAATATGTTTGTCAAACCAATATGAAGTTATCAGCTGCTGCATTACGTAAATTTGGTAGACCAATGGGAGGGCAGTATTCTATTCAGTGCTTTTGCATTTACATGTTCAGTGGGGCGATCATGGTCATGTCCAGTAGTAACAGTGGAAAATGGGCTGGCATTCCTTATAAATGAAACTGTATGTCTGATTTGATGGAAGCCTAAAAAGTCAGACTTCTGTGCTAAATTTATTATCTTTTGTAGTACTTGAAGTATCAGGATTGTTCTTAAATTGGTCACATGAGAATTGGGAGGGGTTTCCTCCCTTTCATTATTATATATATATATATATATATATATATATAGTATAGCATAGAACTGGGTATCATGAAAAATTTCTACCACAGTATTTCTGAACATACTGCGATACTTGCCACAGTATATTGTAATTTTGTAAAGGACCAACTTTTTCATTTTCTGGGACAGGGGCTTGACACATTTTTTAAATTTCTGTCAATACACAGAAAAAATCTTGTTCTGATTGATAGCAAGATAATATCATATTATATCCATTACATTATCTGAAAAAAATTAATTACTTTTAGTAAAAACAAAATAAGATATCTTAAAAGAAAATTATACCCAACCCCCAAAAATGATATGGTCAGTACCTTATTGTAGATGAATTTGCAATGAATGTATTAATTGTTTCATAAGTTGTAATAAAAAAAAACTTTAACTAAAGTGGGATTATTAAGCTGACACCCAATTAAAGACATTGTGCTCACATTGGACAGCTTGTTGAAAAAAAACAAAAGAAGTGTTGACACTGATGTCTCAAATTTACAATCTGTACTACTGATATGATAGGCATGGAAACTTTGAGTGGGGTGCCAACACTTGAGGAAGATATTTATCAGAGATAAAACAAAACTTATTCAACAAAACAAAACATTTTGAGGAACTGAGAAATTACATAAAATTGAAACAGAAAACAATTTCTCTCCTGAACAACATAGAATGATTTGCAGTCTACAAAGGAATACATGTACAGCTAACCACCAACTTACTCAGTAGTCACATTCCCAAGAGTGGTTGCCAAATTCAAAATTTTTGGTGTCAGTGCCTTTAACTTTCATTGAAAAATGCATAATTCATTTACCTTTAATAACATTCATTTTAGCTGTTTATGAAACCTAATTTGTTTGTTTTAGACAAATAATGTAATTATTATTTAGTTTTCTTTAAAAAGACATTAATATGGAATCGCATTAAAGAGAAATTTGCCTGAATCAAAATTGTGTAAAACATAATTAAAGAATCATAAATATCATTATATTTGTAATATTAAAAATCAATTTGAGACAAATACAGCTGTTTTGTAAAATTAATTATAGATCAGATATTCATGAAAAATGAAAACATACAACTAATATCATTAAATTCTTAAAAAGATTGCTCAGGAATTTCTATCAATTCATGCTGATGATACATAACCACCAGAATGAAATAATGTGGTAAATCTGTATACCTGTAATACTGCGCATCTCTAGGATAATACGCAGGTAAATATTAAGCAACGTTATGAGCCCCTGTGCTGTAAACAGGCTTCTTAGGCAGATGGGTGTAATGTAGCAAGATAGCAGGCATAGAATTAAATAAGTGTAAAAAGCTGTATAATTTAATGTGCTCAAAAAATAAGCCTAAACTAGTCCAATAAATAAGCCTAAACTAGTCCAAAATACTCTGACTTTAGCAGTTATTAAAATTTTGAAAATAAATTTGCCAGATTAGACAATCAGATTAGGCAATACCAGTTTCTGAAAGTGCAATGAATTAATCATAAGATATATAAAAATGAAGAAGAAAAGCTTTTGACTTTTTTTTCCAATTTACCTTTGAAGTCCAGGAAGTGACAGTGACCATGTGGAAGTAGCAGTCTTTGGAGATGTGTACATCTGTAATAAGGCCAAGCTGTATCCTCTATATCACAAATTACACCATCAGTCATACACCAAAATAAGGAGAATTAAATGGTTCTTTTTAAAACTATACCTAAGATGTACAAGGTCTGTTTTAAATAACCAGGATAACAAGTGAGGAAAACCTGGGAAATTTTATTTCTTTAAAAATGAAACACTATGCAAATTGTAGTACACAACCAAAAGACCCTGGGGTGACCACTGAGAAATATACATGAATCAAGATTATTAAAATAGTCCAAACTGTCAGGGGTCAACAAAATGTTTGTCACTAACAATATTCTCGTATTATTATTACCAACAGACAGTACATTTATAGCATTGTTTCTCATGAACTGTATGTTTGCTAGCTAAGGGTCCAATATGATAACCTTATCTACACCTTGGTGGATTGAACAAATATTTTAGTGCTTTGCTGTGGTGACATGTATTGAATTTCAGTATGTAATGGCAACTAACGAACAGCATGTAGCAGTTGTGCATCTGTTGAAAATGGTGGATGCAATTGACCTAAAATAGGTACTTTGTAAGTTTAACATTGAAAATATGACTATGTACCAAAGCAAGGCATTACAGGCATACTTGTGTGAAAGGTATTTGTACTAAACATGAACCAGCACTGGAAAATTACTTGTATATTAGTCCATTCAAGTTGTGTTCCCCTTGTCTTGATCATGTAGGAACAGTGTTCAAATTTAAGCAACTTATTTTTGATTGGATGCTGCTGCCGCATCCAATGAAATTCACAGACCTGAAGCACAGAAATGTCTGCTTGATATGCCAAGGTGTAGTTAGGGTTATTATGTTGGGTCTTTGGCTAGCAAAGATACACTAACTGCAGCCTATGGCCAGTACATGTCTCCATACATTTTATTAGGATCTACTTTCCAGGTTCTCATGACTGATTAAATGTTTTATTTGCAAACGGTATGTGCAGAAGAATAGTTCATGCTCAATTGTCCACTCAATGGGTTATTCATAATGTCAGTGACATTTTTTATTCCGTTGCATGCAAACTCCATATTGATGTACACAGTTTCAAAGTTTGTTGACTACAAAGGTATGGAATTTATTTTTATTGTAAGTTATTCTTTCACAGACTCACTGCAGTGTGTTACAGGATACTTTATGTAAAGAAATAGGACATAACTGTTACCAAATTTATAGTCATTTCTTCATAATCAGAGTACCATCCCCTCCCAACTTGTATTGAATTGTGCGATGCCAATCATACATGAATCTCCACATATCAAGTGATAGAGGGATTAAACAATCATAGAAGCTAATTATGCTTTAAATCTCAATATGTCTCTGTATTTATTTATTTGTTGATGGTCTTTATTATGATGATGACTAATAAATCAAAAACATGTATACCCCTTTTCACATACTAGATTGTGAATAGTAAGGGACTGACCATTTAATTTTCAGGGGTGTGGTTGGGCTTGAGATTTTCTTTTGTATCAGGATATTTTTTTTCCTTCAAGATAATTTCATTTTCAACTAATACAGTGGGTAAGGTAGATTGTTTTTTTACTATATAACAGAGCAAGAATATTTTTTAAAACTATTTGAGAGCCAGAAATTTTTTCAACCCCACCCCCAAATTAAATGGTTTATTCTTAACTGATAACAAACACTTTGCCCTTGGTAGAATAAGTCTTGCTTATTTCTAATCCCATGTAGATTTACATATATGTATAGGATAACGAAAATGCATTTGAGATTTTTGGGACAACTTAACAAGATTTTAGCTGACGATTTTTTATTGCAGATAAGAGAAGTTTCCCAAGAACAAATACCATTATATTCCAAACATTTCATTTTTATGGTAAAATAATCTTCTGTAATGCATTGTGCTGCTGCACAATAATGATTTTTTTTTTAAACATTAAACAACTTTCATATGAAACTGGTGTACATATAAAACCATACCCCTCCATAACTTTATCCTATTTCATGTATGTGTATTTTTCAACTATCTTGGTTACATAATCAATATTAATCATATGACAGATAATGAAAATTGAATGAGCAATTTTTTTAGTGACATAAAAATTTCAAATGAAGCAACAAATAAATTTTTATATCACTCTGTATGAACCAAATTACACTCAAAAGATAGTTGAGATGTTATTCATTGTATATTAATCATATTTTTATGGATAATGAATCATTCCAATGTCATGTTGGAACTGCGTAGTTTCATTCATACCTTGGTACTGTGAGGTTATGGCGATAGTAATAGTAGTGGTCCTTTGCTATAAAGCATTGCTATTATTAAATGGTAAATATAATGAATATCTTGCATAGACTTCAAAGAAAGCTTGCATAACATATCATTTGATTAAAGGAAGAAAAGAAAGACCCCAGATTTATTGTTGTAGTGCGGAAATGCAATGTGAAAACAATGAAATCTCATAATTTTAAAATTCTTGCAAATTTTCATTTTTTCCTCCCTCTTTTCATTTTATTGAATTAACTTTTATTTGATATTTGCTTCCATTTCACTGAACAGTTGCCTGTGAACAAAAATACAAACAGCACTGTCAGAATGGCAGCCATGTCCAAATTTGCGGAGTACCTTCCTGAACACTACGGCTGTGTGATTTTCACAGCCCTGGGTAGCACATTGGTCACCGCTTGGATGGCATGGAATGTTGGAGTGGCCAGGAAGAAGTATGAAGTTAAGGCACGTATATTCAAACACTTTAATATGTGCAATGATATTCATTAATATACAATATACAATTTTATATTTTTACAATTTTATTTTTTTGAGGATCCTAAGAAATTTTTGAAAATTCGAAAATCATTAGAATTGGCAGTTCAGCAATTTACACCAGAAAACTTTGTTCCCAATTAGCCAAAATTTTTCCAAAATGTTTGACACTAAGACCCTTTTCCAAATCAGTGTAGAAAAATCCAGTGTGTACTGTACATCAGACATCTGCCATCTCATAATCCTCAATAGATTAGACTGTGTCTTTGAATGAAAGTGTTGTGGGTGATGCATACAAGGCCATTTAGTAACCAGCCTAGCTGCTGCAGAACTTTTTAGTGGTATTATGCACCAAGGTGTGAGGCATATTGACTGGGTTAAATTCCTGATAGCAATATCAAGACCTTGTATTCTTTTGCATTATACATGAGGGTTTATGTGACCGTCAGCAGTATTGGCATGGTGGAAAATGCATTTTGACTGCATGGAGTGGTAAATCTGGGTGACATTCAAGAACAAATGTCATAGTAATTATCGGGAGGAGTGGTATGCTTGAGGTATATAAAGCCACTTACTAACCAGCCTAGTTGGTCCAGTTCTTTTAGTCAAGTGGTATTGTGCGCCTGACTACAAGAGAGAAGAACAGGGTTTGATTCCCAATGGCGATATTTAGACTTGTATTCCTTTCCATTACTCATTAGTAGCAGTTGGGGGACAGATGCATTTCAACTGCTTAGAGTGAATCTGGGTGACACTCGAGGACAAATGTCAAAATAAAAGGTGGGAAGGCTTGGAGTTGTTGCATTATATATTGCTAATTAACAACTAGTCTAGATGGTCTGGACCATTTAGTGGTATGTGTGCTGGACTGTGAGACAGATCAGTTGAGTTGGATTCCCAGCTATGATGTTGAGGCTTTGTTCCTTCATGTTATAAAGTATGAATTAGTAAACAGCATACTGGTAGATGCTGATATGATGGTACATTATGCAGGTGCAGATCTGGATCTTGATTGTTTAGTGTTGAGCATTATTGGTGAGGACATGTAGATTTTATATTTTTTTGACATGAACATTTGTTATATTTGATAGAGTGGGACTGCACCAAACTGCAAATGAAAACTTCACTGTCTGGTTCGTGTATTTCTTCACCAATACAAAATAACATTTTGTGATATGGCCATCCTTAAAATATTCTTGGTTTGCTGTTCTCTGATCCAGAAGTTTATTAGCTAGGGATAGGTAGTTACTTTTTGGTGTGGTTTGTATGATTTTAAATTATTCTGGAATTGGCAGTTATGCATATAACAATTCCTGGAGATCCTGGTGGGAAAATGAGAGTCAGTTATAGCGAGTTTGATAGGCTTTGTTCTAGTGAACAACATTCTTAGAATTTTAAGGATGTCATGAAGATAAAATTTACATGAATCCTTAAGATGTTGTTAACAGACTCATTGCACTTGTCACATGCCATAGATATGTTGAAATTTATCACAGTTAAATCGTTAAGAATTGCTGATTATTTTTTTGTTAATATTGCATGTTTGATTTTTATGATTTTGTTGATTTAGATTGGGGTGTAACTTACGGAGGATAGATTTAAACAAAATTAAACCCTTTGGTGGCACTCTACAGTTTGGTCTTTTTGCATAGGGTTAGAATTTTAAAGAAAAAGAATTTCCCTGGCTTTCCTGACTGGTTATACTGGTTATTTAAAAAAAGACCTTGTATATCTTAGGTATTGTTCAGAGAACCTTTAATTCCCTATTTTTTGGTGTATGATTGATGGGTATAATATGGGTTATAGAGTATACAGCTTGGCCTTACTCCAGATGTGCACCTTTCAAAAAAGTGCTAGCTCCACTTGGTCATTTTCATTTCCTGAACTTCATAAAAATTGTATAAAAAAGAGTTGATAACTTTTTTTCATTTTATATATTTGGTAATTTATTCATTGCACTTTCAGAAGCTGGTATTATCTAGTCTGGCAAAATTCACTTTCCCTGTTTGAATAGCTGCAATGGATAGTGTACTTTACACAAATTCAGGCTGATTTTTGGAGCACAAGGGAGCAGTCATTTTAGTCAGAAGTGTGCTTAGATCATGTGCAATTTCCAAAAGTACAATATCCAAAGAAATGTCAGCCACATTACATTCAAGTAGCATATAGGTATGCCAACATTCTCTCCACTGTGCATGTTTTAAATGCAAACAACTTCACCTTATATATGTCACTCTCTCAAAAGTACATAATAACTGGTGAGTGCCCCCTTAAAGAGAACATAGGAATTATTATTGTATGATTTAATTTTGATTGTATGGCTGAAACATTTAAGTCGCAAGCATCAAAACATTCCCTTTGAATAATTCTCATGTATTTCCCCGCACAGAACAGTATTTATTAGTGTCAGAGATTCTAACAAGTCCAGCCCCACCCCCTTATCATAAAAAGTGAGCCATTTTAAAAATGTTCATTACATTTTGTCAACATAGCAACCAAGGTTATGCTTAAAGACAGGAATATAGCCAGAATTATTCCTGAGATGTCAAGAATAAATTTTACAGTTTGAAAAGGGATGGAACAGATGAGGTTCATAAAGGTCAAAGATCAAAGGGTAAAATATTTGTTTATTGTTTAATATGGAAGAAAGCAAATTTGCTTTGCCATCATTTATTTCTTAATTTCATTGCAAATAAATGAAAGAAAGCATTTTCACTATATACTTTTTTTTTTTTTTACTTAATGCAACAGTTTTAAATTTAAGTGGACTTTATTCCTATATTCTAAGACTTCTAATTTCCCCATAATTAAGGTCACTACTCACAAACAAACATGCCTCATGGCAAATTATGTAAGCAAGAGCAAAATAAGTATAATTAGCTTATTTTCATGCATAAAATCAATGTTAATGTACCATTTTATTCAGAACATCATGCATAATGATATGAAAATAAGAAAAATAATTGCATACATTTTTATATTTGTTTTAAGGTGGCACTCTACAGTTTCATATTTTGCATAGGGTTAGAATTTTAAAGAAAAAGAATTTCCCTGGCTTTCCTCACTAGTTATACTGGCTATTTAAAAATACCTTGTATATCTTAGGTATTGTTCAACGAACCTTTAATTCCCTTTATTTTGGTGTATGATTGATGGGTGTAATATGGGTTATAGAGTATACAGCTTGGCCTTACTCCAGATGTGCACCTTTCAAAATAGTGCTAGCTCCACTTGGTCATTTTTACTTCCTGAACTTCATAGGTAAATTGTAAAAAAAGAGCCGATAACTTTTTTTCACATTTTATATATTTGGTAATTCATTCATTGCACTTTCAGAAGCTGGTATTGTCTAGTCTGGCAAAATTCATTTTCCCTATTTGAATAGCTGCTAAGGATAGTGTACTTCAGACAAATTTAGGCTGATTTTTGGAGCACAAGGGAGCAGTCAGTTTAGTTAGCAGTGTGCTAAGATCATTTACAATTTCCAAAAGTACAATATCCAAAGAAATGTCAGCCACATTACATCAAAGTAGCATATAGGTATGCCAACATTCTCTCCACTGTGCATGTTTTAAATGCAAACAACTTCACCTTACATACGTCACTCTCTCAAAAGTACATAATAACTGGTGAGTGCCCCCTTTAGTAATCACCTTTTCCGTCTTTCAGAGTATCTCTGTCCATTCACACTTCTTGCAACCAGCATAGCTCTTCAACCCTTGCACATATTTGGATGCAATTTGGTAGGTGAATTGCCAATTACATATTGAAGTGACATTTCAAGGTTTCATCTTTTCAGATCCAATTTGGTGGAGTTATTGCCCTTTTTCCATTAATATCACATCTACACTACAGTAAATCCTTGTAGCCAGCAAAGCTCAGGAACCATTTAAAATATTCTGGTGAAATTCGGTGTGTATATTGTCTCAAGATGTGTCTCTTTATGGGTTTTATCTTTTCAGCTCCATTTTGAATGGAGTTATGGGCAATGTCAGTTGACTTAATACTGAACCTGTACATTTGGACGTTATTAAAATACACTCTTAAGAACAAACAGTTCTCATAACGTGCTGAAGAATCCCTCAGGTGAGATGGCCATGCACCTTAGAGGTGTATGAAGGCAGTGGAATATATTCCCAGTGGAATGCACAAGAGCATTTTATACCAATCTGTATCTCAGTAGGTAACTTCCTGGGGCTCTTTGATGAGAAACAGTTAGCACCAATGACAGTTAAACCTATTGTTTCATGATCACTAGCACAATGTGTTATCATGGAAGAGAGGATATCGGACAAACCAAAGACTTGTGTGATTTTCTTTGGATTTCACTAATGACACTAGATCCTTGCCCAAGTAGAATTTATCATGGGTATTAACCAGGCTGAACAAGATCCCATTTGAATTGCACTCAGGAGCTTAATTAGTTCACCTGTCATATAATTCCTGCCCCCTCACTGCTTTGGTGATTGGCAGGTAAAATCAGAGAATACATCTCCTTTTGGTGAACCCATCTACAGACTGCTATTCATGGGTAATCAGATATTGGTAATAATTCCTGTCTACTCAGGCCACTTCATCTCAAGGTCATGTACAGGACCCAGGTGCGAGCTCTGAAGTAGAATTTCAGGAGAAGCAAGCTGTTGCTTTGAGAGAGATCTTGCCTCATATTGCCTTCATAAGAGCGGAAGGACAGTATATCAACACGGACACTTTCGTCCTGAATAAAGTGGGCAATCTGTTATGCATATGAGACTAAACCCACACCAATGAATTTGCTTTACATATCAGCTCACAAAAGTTAGGACAGTCACCACAAACATTGCATATGAATGAAACTGTTCTCCAGCTGTAATTACCCAAGCAATGGGAGGGAGATCTGAGTACACTTCTCCAGTTTTTATCAGAGATAATTCATCCTGAAAGGTTCAGTTCAGTCTGAAGTAACCTTTACCCATTGTGCAAAAGGTTACCTTTCCATTTCATTCAACAGCTTCATAAAGATGAGGCTTCATGACTTCCATTGGATTTGAAGGAGGGAAAATTTGCTCCTTTTGAAGCCTCTCCCAGACATATGGAGTCTATTTTCCAGTCAGGCTATCAAGAAGCTCTCTCACATACCTTAAAGGACTGAAGATGGTCTCTTCAGGGTATGGGGATGTATCTCCCTCCACCTCCTACCTGTTCTCCTAAGGTATTATGATTGGGTAACATTTGAAGAAGAAACCAATTTTTTCTGGTAAAATGTTTCTTTGATAATGCTTACAAAATCATAATACAGATATGCTCTCCTAGCCTGCCTGCAGTTACATTCATATAAAGAGCATGCCTTCAGCTCCAGTAGTAACTGACAGGTTCACAGGATTTAGTGCCAATCTCGGTATCAAGGGGAGATCACTCCAGCTCCCACCTAGGTTGGCAAGTAACTTTTAGTTTCTTAGCTTAAAAGTTTTAGCTTGGGAGGGCTGGATTTTCAAGGCAGTAGCAGTTCTCCAAAGGTATTGTGATTTTCAGGAGTTATTTTGGTATTTCAACCAGATGTTGCATGCAGCTTTATATTGACAAGACTCTGAGTTTAATTTGAAGTATTTCACCTTATTATTTTACAAGGGTCATGGCCCCTGTTCTCCTAACTTTTGCTTTTTGCAGCATAACTTTATGAAGGATTATTGCATTTCAGCCAAAGTTATCATGCACCTTGATACTAATGTGATCTCAAATGACGTGGATTTCCATCATTCCATGTCATTATTTGGAAGAGTTATGGCCCCTGAATGAAGATATCCAACAGAAGTTCTACTGTTTCTTCCCTGACAAGCAAACTACAGAGAGTGAAGCCTTTTGCAATTCACCCATCTCACTAGTTTTGCACAAGATCACAAGGTCATAAACAGATTTCAAGAAGTTAAGCCAATTTTTATGAAGCCAAATAGTTCTTCTTAAACATTTTTTTTGGGGTTGTTTGTTGTAGCTTTCCTGCATGTAAATGTTAAAATACTTGACAGAAATTTCACAGATATGATAATCATCATGAAAGTGATTGCTGTGTGTATCTGTATTATGTGCTTAACCTTTATCCATGACTGTAGATTGTATTTTAAGATAATGATAATTTGGAAACATGTTGACAAGGACTTTTGACCTTATAATCTTCCCGAAGAGAACTTATGACCCACATCTTGTTCATTTTATTGTGTATTAGGCTTTTATTGATCTGGTGATGATGACCTTCAGGCTACATCTAAAGAAGGTTAAGAAAGATAACCAAACAAGAATAAAGTTATATCTCGAGAAACTGAAGGATCCAGAAGTAGCAGAAGCCTTCCAAGCAAAGATTGGTGGGAAATTTGCACTGCTCACCATCCTCGACGCTGACAATACAGACATGGACACGTTGATCACAACCTTTAATACAGCAACGACCGAAACAGTCAGCGAGATCCTTAGTAGACATCGCCCAGTCAAGAAGCCCTGGGTCACAGCTGAGGTCCTGAACCTGTGTGACAAGAGGAGGGAGCTAAAGAAGAAGAAGAATGATACAGAAGGGGCAGAGCAGTATAAGGCAGTCAACTGGGAAGTCAAGAAAAGCATGAAAAAAGCAAAAGAGAACTGGATAGAAGAACAGTCCAAAGACATTGAGGGAAACTTGAAAAGGAACAACAGCAAGAAAGCGTACCAGCTGGTCAAAGATCTAACAAGCACAAAACAACGGTGAGTTACCTTCTTACAGGACAAAGCCAGAAACTGCCTCACAGAAGAAAAAGACATTCTGAAAAGATGGACAGAGTACTGCACAGAACTGCACAACCACCAACCCATAATAGATCCATAGGTACTGAACATCCCTCCAGCAACTAACAATGACAACCACCCTATCCTACGGGATGAAGTAGAAGCAGTAGTGAGATCGTTCAAAAAGAGGAAGTTGGCAGGAGTGGACAACATCCCAGCAGAACTGTCTAAGCAGGGGGAGAAGCAATGATTAGTGCCCTCACAAACATATGCAGCAAGATCTGGCTAACAGGAGATTGGCCATCGCCGTGGACACAATCACTGATCATCACCCTCCTCAAGAAAGGCAATTTACAACAGTGTCAAAACCACCATACAATCAGTCTTATAAGCCATCCAAGCAAAGTCATGTTGAGGATACTGCTAAACAGACCAAAGCCACAGGCTGAAAAGATCATTGTCGAGGAGCAGGCAGGTTTCAGAGCAGGGTGCAGCACAACAGAGCAGATCTTCAGCCTCAGGATATTGTGTGAGAAGTACCTCCAACACCAGCAAGATCTGTACCACGTCTTCATGGATTTCAAGAAGGCATTTGACAGGGTATGGCATGCAGCCTTGTGGGCGACCATGAGACTGTACAACATCAATGCCAACCTCATCACAGTAATAGAGCACCTGTATGACAAGGCCACCAGTGCAGTATACTTCAACGGCAACATAGGTGACTGGTTCAGAATGACAGTCGGAGTCAGACAAGGCTGTCTGCTCTCTCCCACATTATTCAACATCTTTCTGGAGAGAATCATGGCTGACGCGCTTGAAAAGCATGAAGGGACAGTCAGCATCAGAGGCAGAACAGTCACCAACTTAGGTTTTGCCGACAACATTGATGGACTAGCAGGAAATGAACAAGAAATAGCTAGCTTAGTAGAGAGCCTCAACAAAACCTCCACAGCCTACGGCATGGAAATCAGTGCAGAGAAGACCAAACTGATGACCAACAACACCAAGGGCATCAGTACTGACATCAAGGTCCAAGGTACGAAGCTAGAAACAGTCCACAGCTTCAAGTATTTGGGGGGAATTGTAACAGTTGAAGGATCAAAGCCTGAAGTACTCTCCAGGATTGCGCAGACAACAGCAGTGCTGACAAAACTGAAGCCCATCTGGAACAACAAGAACATCACTCTCAGTTCAAAGGTCAGACTGATGCACTCACTGGTTATCTCCATATTTCTCTACGCCTGTGAATCATGGACCATAACAGCTGACTTAGAGAAAAGGATACAAGCCACAGAGATGAGATGCTTCCGAAAGATCCTCGGTGTCTCATACAAAGACCATGTCACCAACGAAGAAATATGGCAGAGAATCAGACAAGCCATTGGGCCTCACGAAGACCTCCTGAGCACAGTGAAAAAACGTAAACTGCAGTGGTATGGGCATGTCTCACGATCATCAGGACTTGCCAAGACAATCCTGCAAGGCACTGTACAAGGAAGAAGAAAGAGAGGCAGGCAGAGAAAGAGGTGGGAAGACAACATTCGAGAGTGGACAGGCTTGACATTGAGCGACTCAATGAGAAAGACAGAAAATCGAAAGGAATGGAGGAAGTTGATTGTTTGGTCTTGTGTGGTGCTCCAACGGTCTACCAGACTACGGGACTGATGATGATGATGATGATGAGGTTTTTATTGAAGGTTGAGGAAACAAAATCAATCCTATTTTAAGTTCAGTCTGTGGAATACTTTACTGTTTTGTAAAGATATAATTTGAGAGGAATCATTTATTTAAATTATTCATTGGAATTAAAAGTGATCATTGACTATTTGGACTAAAACACTATTCTGGATTTATTGTGAATTCATTCGATGACATTCAGGATTATATCATTGTGATGCATCAAGACTGTTGGTAAATCAACCTATTCAAGACTATTGGTACATCAGTACATTCAGTAATGGAATTCATTTAGAAGACTCTGTTCTTTTAGATTTGTAATAGAACATTCAGGATTATTTGGGATTTAATTCACAATACTATGACTTCCTTTTAAATTTTCACTTTATATTCTTGGGAAATAAATTGTTTGTTGAATTTTACAAAACTTGTTGGTTGTGCTTCCTTCAGTTACTTGGCTTAAGACCATAGAGTCATAACAGTGATTTAAAATTGTAAGACATTTTCTCCTTATGAATCAACATTTATTTAATGAAATTCCTTCTATTTATCTTAATTTGTGAAATTTTAAAATTGTACAAGTTTATTTGGGGATATGAAATAAATTACATTTTAATCATTCAAAATGAAACTTTGTGCAGAAATTTTACTCAGTTAAAGCTTGCTGGGTGAGAGATTAATTTTATCAAACAAATTTATGGTTTCCAGATAAAAATAATATAAATTTTCGATTTTGTTTGTGTATTTTGGGGCAATAACCCTTCTGAATTCCATGACTTCTGTCTGCTGTTGACAAATCGATAAAGTAGACCATATTGTTTATCATAGATGCAGTAGACAATATCAGCATTTGCATAATGAGAACTCAAATGTTGGAACACTCCAAGGCACTACAGTGCCATAGAGGCATAATAAATAGTGATTGTCTGGCTGATCTTTCTAGAAGTTGTTCCTAAAGAATGTTCAGATCCTTTTACCAGTACTAGTTCCCAAAAGTGATTCCACAAGGGAGAAGACAGGATGTCTATTGGTGAAACACTTGATTTGCATCTCTTCAGACCTGAGTTCAATCCTTATTGATGTCTTCAGCAAGAAATAGTGGCTGTTCATCCATGCTTAGTGACTTCCTTGTGGTTCTCCTGTTATTTCCACTTCACAGACCACTCTGTATCATATGTCAGTTTTCAGTTTGGATTAGGCAAGATTTCAACTCAGTATCCCTATATTGTAAGTCTGGCATTCTAGCCACTAAGCCACCATGGATTTTCTGAGCCATTGAGACTATTCAGTATAATGTATTAGAACAGAAGTAAGACTAATGAATAATTATGGAGGTTGTTTTTACAGTGTTCAAGTAATAACTAAATTTAAAAAATACTTGCAAACGAACACAAGGTAACTTGTTCGCTTCTTGTTTTAGGTCCAGAAAAAGGCACAAAAAAAAATCACATGAAAATTTTTCATGTTTAGTAAAGAATATATTTTTGTGTAGAACTTAATGGAGCACCAACACAGCCCAGGCTATGCAATGTTGAGTAAGCTTTGGATTCCTCAAAAGCATACAAAATGCAGATATCATCATTTAGTTTATATAAACCCATTACTCTTGAAAATTGTTCAAGGACTTTGTTAAATGAACATCATAATGGGACACATCCCAGGTTAAAGAGGTTGCCTCCATTAGTTGCTTCTTATTACATGCAGGACATTGTTTGGGCCTATTCTAAATCCTCAACCCACAAAGTGATACATAAAAAATGTTTACATCTTTGACTAAATTGTAGGCTGCTTTTGAATTGAATTGAGATAATCTTAAAGCTATTGTCATAATTTTATAACCCATTATACCATATTAGTAATCTGTTTCATAACAAGCTGTACTAAAAACAAATAGATCTGGTGGGTTCTGATACAAGTTCATGTTATGTGGACATTTTAGTTGATGCATCAAATTACAGCTTTATTATTTCTCAAAGTGAAAATGTCAACATTATTATTACTAATGATAACACAGTGTAACAAATTTTCTTCTTTGTTTCTGTGTAGTAAGTGTTATTTCCTAATTGCTTATGCCTCAAAAGTATAGAAAATGGCTATTATTCCCCACAAAGTTTGCTTTTGTGACCAGGACTGTTGTATTTTGAAGTTTACCTATTTTCCAGAACATTTCAGATAGATTCAGTGCTGAGTAAACTTGGAGTAACTTCTAGAACTTTCTAGAACTTTCCAGTAATATAAATAGTAGTATAAATACAGGGGCCTTAAGCCCACCAGTTCAGTTTAGTTCCAGCTGCCTAAGTGGATACATATCTGCATTTTTCTGAGATGGCATCAAGAGACTGCAAGCATCCGGCAGACACATTTTGCTATGTCTGCAGCCAATTTATCAACACAAGAGCAAAAAAGTACTCCATGGAAGCATCTGCTAAGATGTGTGAGGCCTACAAGGCATATTTCGGCATGCCTTTTGGGGATCAAGACAAACCCTGGGCACCTTATTTCACCTGTGAGCACAGCAAAAAAACTCTGGAAGGTAAGATGGACAATTGTGGCTCAGAATTTTATGTTATAAAATTTGTTAATAATTTTAAAATTGTAAACGTTTTAATTTTAACACCAAGGCACACTACCACAGGCGGGACTGGCCACAGCAGACCAAGTTCTCTGTGGGGAGGAACAACATCAAGTGGGAGCCACTGGTGGACCCCTGAAAGGTGCTGGTGCCACCACTGCACATCAAATTGGGCCTTATGAAACAATTTGTCAGAGATCTAGATAAGGAGTCAGCAGCCTTCAAGTACCTTCAAGACTTCTTCCCTAAGCTGTCTGAGGCAAAGGTCAAAGCCGGTGTCTTCATCGGACCACAGATAAAGAAGATTCTGGAGTGCAATGAATTCCCAAAGAAGCTCACTAGTAGGGAGAAAGCAGCTTGGAACAGCTTTGTCGCATTGGTTCGAGGCTTCGTGGGCAATCACAAGGCCAAAAACTATGTTGAGCTGGTTGAGACTCTGGTGAAGAACTACGGCACAATGGGCTGCAGTATGTCCCTTAAAGTCCATATCCTTGATGCTCATCTTGATAAATTCAAGGAGAACATGGGAGCGTACTTGGAGAAGCAAGGCAAGTGCTTCCACCAGGATATACTGGACTTTGAATGCTGTTACCAAGGACAGTATAACAAGAACATGATGGGAGACTACAATTGGGGGCTGATACATGAAAGTGATTTACAGTAAAATCATAAATCTTGAAAAACTACTCACTTCTAATCTTTTGTGGTCATTTTTGTATTACTTTAGTATAAATATATGTTAATTTTGATTCATATGTTGTTTTTTTCTGACTTTATATGAATGAAAAGACACAAATTTGCTGGTTTTCTCATTGGAAATAGGTAAATTTCAAAATATCACTGTCCTGATCACAAAAGCAAAGCTTTTGGGGAATAATAGTCATTTTGTATACTTTTTAGGCATAAGCAATTATGAAATAACACTTACTACCCAGGAACAAAATTTGTGTTGCATAGTGTTCACTCCCTAACATTCTTTACCTAATGGACTACTTAAAACAAGTTGACCAGGAATTCCAAAAGTCACAAAATGCTAATTTTTATAAATGCCTGTCAGATCTCCATTATGTTTGAGAGCTCGATTTAATCAGACCGTACCATATTAGAGTTTAATAAAAATATAAAAAAGTAAGAATTAAAATAACACTTGGTATTTAATGAATTTATACTTGTTAGCATGAACAATGGGACTAATCTAGTTATTACATATGTTAAGTGTGTTTATATTTCCAGTATCCAGCAATGTATCACAAGGAAGAAGGACATGTCTTCAACTGCATACAGAGAGCACACCAGCAAACGTAAGTTTTGTAGTTAAAGCTTTCCAATTCAACTCTGGGTCATATTATCTTAATGGTTTCATTTGATTACAACTTAATTAGAAAAGATGATACAACAGAAAGTTTTGGCAGCAGAAATATTTTTCTACTTCTTGCTGTTGAATGAAATCATGATAATAGCTGCATCATAATTTACCACTTTAAATCATATAGCTTGTATAGATTAGTAAATGCTAAAATATAATATGCCAAAACTAATATGGCTACTTATGGTACTTACTGTAAACAGCTTTCCATGTTTTACAATTTATCTAGTTCAAGGACCACTCCGGTGGATAGTGGTTAGACCATCCGTCTTGGATGTGGGAGGTCGCCGGTTTGAACCCCAGCCGAGTCATACCAAAGACTTATAAAAATGGTACTAACAGCTGCCTCGCTAGGCACTCAGCATTAAGAGGTTAGTGTTAGGACTTTTCAGCCTGGTGTGAAGATAATGTGACTGGGTGGGACATCACACTATGTATCTGCAGCATGATGCCCCAGTGTTAGACATCACTATAAACTGCCACACTGCATTCATCGTGCGATATGACTGAAAAATTGTTAAAGTTACGTTAAAAATCCAAATCACACATACACACACATTATCTAGTTAAAAAAACCCGTTGAATTCATCTGAGTGAAAATATTGAACACCTTACAATATGAAGTACAATAACATGTTTCCAGGATTTCTTTGCTGAATTGGGAAGAGAATTGGCTTTTAAGAAAAGATACTTTGAAGTGTTTGATTGTATTTAACAAAATTCTCATTTCTTTCAGAATGGAAGGATATCCATCATTTCTCATGCTCCTCCTTATTGGTGGACTACAGTACCCTGTATGTAATAATGGAAAATAAATGTTGGATTTTGTGTCATCATTTTCAGCTTTGCTAACCCAAGGCTGTTGTTCAACATAATTAATTGTTATGCATTTATATGGAATGATGCAGGTTGATTGCCATTGACTAGCAAAGATGCTTCATTATATGCCAAAATTAGCTGTGTCACAAGGGAACAGGTTGAGCCTGAGGGTTGAAAGTCTTTTCTTTTTGCTTAGGCAAACATTGTACATGTTTTGCTGTGTTTTCTCAAAGCTTTGCTGTGAACCTTTTGAACAGGTACCCATCATTATCGACAAGGTGCAATGAAAGGTGCAAAAAAATAATGTGCATCTCATTGACTACAAATACCTTGTGCTTGTTTGAGCTTCAAGTATGCAGATCATGAAAAATGCACATTATGTCAAAGGTCATGGTTACTCTGACTGAAGAAAACATATGGTTGACATGGAATATTATTAAGCATGGGGCAGATGAATAACATGCTGTTCACAGTACACTTGTTTTCATGTCACTGGGTATAATTTTCTGTTTCACCTGGTGTAATAAATCTTTTTTGCATTATTTTCTTTTCATTGTTGTAATGTCTGAGATGGTGAGGCAGTGTGTTTGATTTTTAATCTTAAATGATCACTTTCAAAGTCCTTTATTTATTTTAATCAAGCAGCTCATTTAATTTGGATGTTTGTCAGATGTACAAAATAACTGATATTAAAACAGCTTAAACTAGCATGATATTTTAAAAATATGCTTAAAAACATAATGTTACAATACATGATACATTCTAAATTCTCTTGGTCAGACACATACAGCTATTTGGAAATAATTTACTTCAGCCTTTGGAAATAAAAGACATTTGCATTGCCATAAAAGGGTTTATGTATTGTACTATACCCTGAAATTACTTGTTGCCTGAACAATTCATAAGCTTGGTAAATTTATGTACAAGGAGTTTGCATATGTTTACTAAATACAATGTGGTATGCTCTATGAGGAAATATAATTTCATGACCCAGTCTAAAATCAAGATCCCTCATGTAATGGAGATGTGACAAACACTGATAAAAGTGTATGTTCTGGGGACATTTTGGAATTCCTGGTCCACTTTGTTTTAGTAGCCAGCCAGGTAAAGCATTGAATTTCATATCACGGTGAGTTATCAAAAGTAATGTTATGTTCCAAATTATGTATTTCATTTTCAGAAATTTTAAAATTCGGATTTTATTTGCAAACTTACAAGGTCAACAGAGTATGACCCAGTATTGGTTGCCCATCAGATCTATTTTTTATCTATATTTTAATCACATTAATCCATGACTATGCTGATGTTATATCGGAGACCATGTGATACTCAGATTCTCTATACTGAAAGACCACAAATGCTCTTGTACACTGCACACCTAGCTCTAAACAGTTTATACACAGATCTGCCATCACATATTTCACTGGCAGATCTGTGAGATCACATATTTCACTGGCAGATCTGTGAGATCACATATTTCACTGGCAGATCCGACTTCAAACAAACAGAAACTGATCTACCAGCATTTAATATGAAGCAGCTTAGGGTCTGTGCTGTTTACAAATTGTAATGGGTTGCATGTTATACAAGCTGTAGGCATTCAGTACAGACTATCTCAGCAGTAGATGTCATTTTTAAGAACTGGATTATACATACCTTTCAGTGGCAGGTTATTCACTTTATTTCACTCCTCTTTCATAAATACTCCTTGGAAGATCATATATGAACACCTCAAGAAATAAATACAGTAATAACAGTGTTAAAATATGTCTACATTTTTAGATATGGCCAAACAAGAGGCGTGAGCCAGTAAAAACCAGGCATCACAATGAAAGCACTGTGTGTATAAAAAATTGTATCTATTAACCCGTGCACTGGAAATGACTATAGCTGACATCTGCTTTTCTTGACCCAATTTGGTGCCAGTTCGCCATTTTGAAAGCCCATAGCAAACATTTCTTATATTGAAGTTTTGTGATAACAACTGAGTTGCAAATTGCTCAACAATAAGGAATTTTGGTAGAACTACTTTAGCATTAAATATTAGAACAACATTTAACATTTTATTATAATCAGTAAAGGCACCTACGTGACTACATTGATATATACTTTAATTTAGTACTTTGTATACTGTGTATTCATTTATTTTCATGGGTATCAGTTTCTATGGTTAAAAAAATTACATTTATGTTGGTACATGTATTTAAATTCATCGTTTGTAGCATTATTATTGTTTCCAAAGAAACGTCTTTGTTTGTCAAATCTTCCATTACATGCTTTGTACCATTATTATCGTTTCCAAAGAAACGTCATTGTTTGTCAGGTCTTCCATTACATGCTTTGTACAATTATTATTGTTTCCAAAGAAACATCATTGTTTGTCAAGTCTTTCATTGCATGCTTTGTACCATTATTATTGTTTCCAAAGAAACATCATTGTTTGTCAAGTCTTCCATTTTGTGCTTTGTAGTATTATTATTGTTTCCAAAGAAAGATCATTGTTTGTCAAGTCTTTCACTTTGTGCTTTGTATCATTGTTATTGTTTCTAAAGAAATATTGCTGTTTGCCTAATCTTTCATTTCATGGTTTGTATCAACCATAAAATAGAGAAAACTTCATATTTGACAAAAAATACAAGTTTATATTATCAGAATCATTAGGCAGTCAAGTCCAAATTAATTGTGTTGGGTATATAAAAAAGATGTTATCTGTGAATATCCTAGAAATACACATATGACTAATAAAATGTTTGTCATAACAAATTTCAGTTTATTTATAAACATGATGGAATATTTAGCACAGTTCAGAAATTATGCCTAGTTTACACAGTAGAGTGTGAATTCCCATAATAAGTTCTTTGTCATTTCTTTTGTAATTTACTGTTACTCTTACCACAGAATTATTGGTGTCTATAAAGGACACCCCAGGCACTACACCAATATTTCCTTTATGAACAATTGTCCTGCTTTGTTGAGGCTATACATGTATAAGGGGGTTTATACATGTGGCCTTTTATTAGCAGACATCTTTTTTATGGAAGCTTTCACTAAGGCAAAAATTGACAGTGACCTATATAACTGTAAAATTTGACTGTGACCTACATAACTTTTTATTTACAGAGGATGACTGCTGCCACAGGAGTTGTATATTTGCTTAGCAGGATACTGTTTGCAAAAGGATATTATACTGGAGGTAATATTAAACAAGATATTACATGAGTGCTCATTTGATATTGATCATCAATACCACTCTGTTGGACTGGTGGTTAGAGTGTCGGCCTCTGGTGCAGGGGGTTGCTAGTTCGAACCCAGGCTGAGTCATACCAAAGACTTATAAAAATGGTACTAACAGCTGCCTCGCTAGGCACTCAGCATTAAGAGGTTAGTTTTAGGGCTGGTCGGCCTGGTGTCAGAATGATGTGACTGGGTGGGACATGATGGCACATGTCTCTGGCATGATGCCCCAGTGCTAGACATCACTATAAACTGCCACACTGCATTCATCGTAGCGATATGACTGAAAAATTGTTTAAAGCTATGTTATAAAATCCAAATCACACATCACTGATATCAATCAGATAAGATGAATAATGTAATTTGTTATTTGATAAAACTGGTAAAATGTATTGTTTCATAAGCCATGTGTTTAATGAATTCACCTTTGAAATTCTTATCTTCTTCAACAAAAGGACTTGACGTTTCTCAGTGTGGCACAGTGGTAAAATAAAATTTGGTATTTCTCAGTGTGGCACAGTGGTAAAATAAAATTTGGTATTTATCAGTGTGGCACAGTGATAAAATAAAATTTGGTATTTCTCAGTGTGGCACAGTGGTAAAATAAAATTTGGTATTTCTCAGTGTGGCACAGTGGTAAAATAAAATTTGGTATTTCTCAGTGTGGCACAGTGGTAAAATAAGATTTGGTATTTCTCAGTGTGGAACAGTGGTACAATAATATTTGGTACTTCTCAGTGGGCACAGTGGACAATAAAAAATTAAGATTTTTGCAGTGTGGCACAGTGGTAAAATAACATTTGGTATATTTCAGTGTGGCACAATGGCACAGTAAAATTTGGTTAGTATAAATATCATTAAACAAATTGAAAGTTAATACTAAGTGAATTATCATATCCATTGCAGTGTTATGGATATAACAAATTATTGATAGAACAAAGTAATTGTAGTGGTTTAGAGAAGATCATTATAAGCAATTTTTATCATTCTTTTTCCCCATCATGGTAGATCTTGATATGGTGATGACTATTGTCCATATGTACGCCCATCCATATGTCTATCCAACATGCTTGACTAAGATCATTGTTAATGATTTGTACTTTCTACCCTTGTAGAAAGTGGGCTTGACAAAAAGGGAGTCACTTATGATAGGACCTCATGGTGCTACTAATGGTGAATGCTATTTGATAAAAGTATCTCTGACTTGCCCCTGGATTTGCTTGAACTGATTCTGTCAGTTGTTCAGTATTATCTAGTTTAATTTTAAATTTGTTTCTTGGTAAGTAAAATACTTTTAGGACATAAGACATATAAACAGCGAGTTGCAATAAATTATATCACTATTTAAGTTATAAAAATATCTCTGTTACAGTAGTATAAACAATGTTGTTAATATATAGGTGTGTGTGTGTTAGTGCATGCATGCTTTGGTTCCCTTATTTGAACTGTGCCATCAGTTTTCATTATACATACATGTGTATGCATTTATCATCAGTTTAAAGCCACTATTTGTCTTCAGGTAGACCATTCTCTGTGTTGTATGTATATTTTAAACACATTTTGTCTGTGTAAGAATGTGTCATATTCAGATACAGTGTATTCAAGTGTGTATGAAAGATATATGCAATCCTTCTAGACCATATGGCTTCAAAAGCGCATAGCAGAAACTATGCATTGTAATGAATTTTGACTGAGAGGATTACTAGGATTAATTGCAAAGAGGTAAAAATGCCAAAGCATACATATATATATATATATATATATATATATATATATATATATATATATATATACACACACACACACATGATTTGCAGTGGGCAAGCCATGAAAGTATTCCCTAGAAAGACAAGAACTTAGGTTAGACGAATAAATATTTTGCAGCTGTATTGCCAAATCCTGGCAATCTGTCACTGCATTAATTTAATCAAACAAAATTAGTTGCTGTATGAAACAACCATTGTCTACTAGTCGGGGCACATTAAAGTGGAAGTCATCAGAATATAACATTTTCATTGTCAAGTTTAAAAAAAATGAAATGGTAAATAAGATGATGGTAATAAAAGTAAAGCCTTGGATGAGAACAGGTTAAAGTCACTTGTTATTTGTTTTTCTACATTATCAAATATATAGGAAAGTAACATAACATTATGCTTTCTTTTGGTACAGATCCAGAGAAGCGAAGGTGGGGAGGATTTCGATTCATCCCAGCATTAATTTTACTGGGGAACTCTGTCTCTTTTGCAATCCATCAACTTGGATGTTTCTCTCATTAGGTAAACAATTTATCAGTTTACCTCAATTGTTCATGTATACCACATATCTCATTAGAAACAATGTACACACAGATCTGATGTTGCATTATGCATGGGTGTGTTTATCCATTACACTCGTGAATTCAAGCAAACAGCATGTTTTTCTTTCTTTTTTATGCAGCATGGATCTTTGGTCATAAAATTTGACTTGACATTTCATGAAAGAATTATGTTACTCCAGAAAATCTTACTCTGAATTAGTATGTGTGTGCATTTGTGTGTGTGTGTGTGTGTGTGTGTGTGTGTGTGTGTGTGTTCATTCATTCCTACCACCCTTCCACACAGTTCTTTTATGGTCCCAAGGAGGATAGTGTATGTGACCCAAAAACAAGTTATGGTTTACAACAGAAGATAAATTGTCTACTAATATATGCTTATAGAAAATGAGTGAAAATTAAATTTTAATGAAAGAAAAAAAATCTCAGTTGCCCTTGAAACATTAAAAAAATATCAAACAAAAAATATCTGGTAGACTTCATATTGTCTTATAACACATGCACATGTGCACACATATAAAAAGACAACCACACAGACATTAAATGACAAATACACCAAGTTTCTGTCTTGAAATTCTTGTTATTGATACACCTTCTGAATGGACAGTTACATCAACATGATGTCTTCTTGAACCAAAATTAAAATGGTGCCCATCTGATGCCCAGTATAATCACCATGGCAGCCATCTTGAAAATCATGTTATCATTACTACTGATTGGAAAGTCATATTGACATGGGGTTCTCAAAAGAAGACTTTTTATGACATCTGTTTGGCACTAAATGAAATGTTAGTGATCTAATGTCTAATATGGCCATCACAGTAGCCATCTTGAAACTCATGTTACTGCTACTCCATCAGAATGGATGGTCATATGAACACAGGGTTTTCACCAAAATACCTCTTATTTATCTTGTTGGTCCTAAATGGAAATGGTGCCGTCTTGAAAATGTTATCACTATTCTTCCTGAATGAAAAGTCATATTGACATGTGGTTTTCACAAAAGACTTTTTATAATGTCTACTTGATCCCAAATAAAGAAAATTGTGCTGCTTAGACATCCAGTGTGACTGCTACAGTGGCCACCTTGAAAAATCTTGTTACAACTACTTCTTCAGATTGAATAATCATATCAGTGTTGGGTTTTCACTCAAAGACCTTTTATGATGACTAAATGGTCCTAAATGAAAATGGTGCTGATCTAATGTCCAATATGGCCTCCACAGTGACCATCTTGAAACTCTTGATCTCACTACTTTTCCTGAATGGATGGTCATATCAACATGGGATTTTCAGTAAAAGACTTATTTATGATACCTGTTTGGTCAGAAATGAAAATCATGCCAGTCTGACTTCCAATATGGCTGTCACAATGGAAGCCTTGAAAATCCTTTTCGGACTACTTCCCCTAGATGGCTGCTCATATTGACATTATGCTTTCACCAGAAAGCTTCATGTGAATGTCTAGTTGGTCCTAAATGGACATTATGTGAATCTGATATCCAATATGGCCACATTGTCAGCTATCATGAAAATTTTGTTATTGCCATTTTGACATGTGGTTTTCATCATAAGAGTTCTTATGGTGACTAGTTGGCCTGAAAAGAAGAGGATGCAAACAGACCCTCAATATGGCCACCATGGTGGCCATCTTGAAAATATCTACTTCATCTAGATGGATAGCTATATAAACATGGGGTTTTCACCAAAAGACTTCCTATGATACCTAGCTGGTTATAAATGAAAATGGTGACAGTTGTGCATCCAATATGGCTGCCATGATGGCTGTCTTGACAATCTTGCTGTCACTACTCACCCTAAATGGATGGTCATATTGACATGGGTTTTCACCAACAGACTTCTAACTATGTCTACTTGGTCCTAAATGAAAATGGTGCCAATCTGACATTCAGTATGTCCACCACAGCAGCTAATTTTACTGCTCCGGTGGCCTAGTGGCTAGAGCGTCTGCCTCGGATGCGGGAGGTCGCGAGTTCGAACCCCAGCCAAGTCATACCAAAGACTTTTAAAAATGGTACTGACAGCTGCCTCACTTGGCACTCAGCATTAACAGGTTAGTGTTAGGACTGGTCGGCCTGGTATCAGGATAATGTGACTGGGTGGGACATCATGCTACATGTCTGCAGCATGATGCCCCAGTGCTAGACATCACTATAAACTGTCACACTGCAGACATCGTAGTGATATGACTGAAAAATTATTAAAGCTATGTTAAAAATCTAAATCACACATACACAAATCACACGCAGCTAATTTTAAAATCTTGTTATTGCTGAAGAATATCAGAGATGGTTTCAGCACTCAGCAGTTAAAAGGAAGAAATGGTCTTACCTTGAATTGGTGAGACCCAGGCGACAAAGTGATCTAAGGCACTTGGCATTACATCTCACCTCTGTCCACATGAGTTTGAGCCTCAGCTCAACCAATGTGGGTATGTGAAAAAGCTTTTCAGTAACTTTCCTTGGGTCAGTGGTTCTTCCCAAGGTCTTCCCAGGCTCTTCCTCCGCCAAGTATACTGGCCACCATATAGAGCCTATCATGTGCTGAAAGATGGTGTTAAACACAAAAACCAAACCTATCTTGAATTCCTGGAAATTCTGTTTGCCCAGCAGAGTAAGTCCCTTCAAGTGACTCTTGTTTTTCAAGCTATTAGGGGCCAGAATATTTTTGATAAAAAGAACAGATGCCTTCCCCCTACTAATATTAAATTGTTGGTCTCTTAGTGTTCATATTTGCACTTAATAGAAACTGGACAATACTGTATTCAAACCTCCCAGAAGATCTTATTGAATTTTTTCAGCATTTTGTTCCTTTGCAACAGTACTGCATTTCTTAATGATATCATTATCCAGGAACATTTCCTTATGCAGACCTGAAAAATGATCTGTTACTGCAAATGACAGATTGTTATCTGCTATAAACTTTAAAATAGCAGGAAATCATTCATGCATTGTCCTGATGCTGGGTAGTGTTACCATGTTGATAGATGTTGTAAACTTCAGAATGGCTAACATCAGTATAGTGTTTGCAGTATGCTCCCCCTTTCAGCTGCACAACACAAAGTCTAGCTCCATCACCCAGGACTTTTGAAATTTATTTTTGCTCGACTTTGATCATTTCACTGACAGTTCATCCTTCCCTGAATCGCAGCAGCATTTCAACATTTTGCCATAAATATGAATAATGCCTCCATGCTATTTCAGCATCCAAAATATTCTTTTTTTGTATTTTGTATATGAAATAATATCTGAATTGAAAGAAACATTGCCACTGATAATAAACTAGCCAGTAATCATTAATGAAGATAGATTAAACATTCTGATTCAAGGCAAATAAGTGTAATAACTTCTGTTTCTTCCACACAGCTCTTTGATTTACCTAACTTCAGTTGAATTAGATTGTTTCACTTTGTGTACTTTGCCTTTTTATTCTTTAAATTGGGAATTCATCAGAGAGAGCTGTCATGGGCAGAGATATTTGTTTCTGTCAGTAAAATAGAAAAACTATTAACACCTACTTCCCTTCTTCAGATTAACACAGTGTGACAAACTTTTGCAGCTTGAAGTCTGACAACCACTGCCACCCACCAAATCTATGTTATTTTTGTACTCCCATCAGCAAGTTCAGCCACTGATAACATATATCAGTGTAAAGGAGTCATTCCAAACTTGCTCCTTATGTACAAACCTCACCCCCATGTATGACTTAAGCACTGTACGGATCTGTTGCTTTGTATCTTGTTATAGTACAAGTCACATGGGTCATATATGCGCATTTACTCATTTTAAATTAAATATAAATTGTTCTTTTAAAATTTAACACTTTAACCAAAGTCTATTCAGTCATGATTATTGAATGCTCTACACCTTAACTGTCATCAAGAAACATCCAGATGAAAATTATCTATAGTTATGGACTTTTACAATAGTGGCCATGTACTAAACTTGGGTCAAAATAAGAGCATGTCGAGTGGAATCGTCACAATCAAGGTTGCACAGATTTGTTTATCAATATGTGTAGCCTTCATTGTCACATCACAGCACACGACATTCAATCCAGATTGTACAGTATCACACCTTTAGGTTCATTTCGTCCAAAAATGTCTACGTACTTTAACATTGATTTTGCCATATGTACCTCTTGGGGCGTCTAATTAATGACCTTCCATTGGAATATGGATGTATACGAATCCAAATGAAGGGACCACTTGCCACTTAAATGTACAGTATGCAGAATTAAATTCTAAAAACTTGAACCCATTACTGAAATAGTCATGGTTGAATGCCTACATGACCCATGTGACTTGTACTATAACTTGAATCAAATGTGGAAGCCTGCACTTTTTTTGTAGGATGAAGTGATATGTGGAACATTAAATTTGAATCGGTGGTTATTGTTATTGTAATGAAATGATATGTGGTACTTTAAATTTGAATTGGTGGTTATTGTTATTGTAATGAAATGATATGTGGTACTTTAAATTTGAATCGGTGGTTATTGTTATTGTCATGAAGTGATATGTGGCACATTAGATTTGGATTGGTGGTTATTGTTATTGTTATGAAGTGATATGTGGTACATTAAATTTGGATTGGTGGTTATTTTTTATTTTAGTCTAGAAACGTAGCTTATTCACTGTGGATACAAAGAAGCAGAGAAACCACACAAATCAGCACCATATGATAATTTGTAGAAGGGGATTAGCTGTTATAAATAGTTTTACTTTTTCACTGACAGAATTGAGTACCTGTGTTTGCATCAGTTCTAAGTAATATTTTCTTTGCATGAGGAAATTGCACTGTTTCTTCTACTTTGAAGATGACAACATTATGCCTTCCAATTTTTAAATGAACACAATCAGTCCTGCTTCTAATCAAATGGAGCAGCCTGAAATGACTGAAAAGGTCAAATTATAATCACTGATGATTGAAGGTATTTTTGTTATCTTGTATAGATGAGAATGGCATATGAACAGATCATAAATCTAGGTCTGTCTGTAATCGGCATACGGAAAATACAACCAAGATGTCGACACATATAAAACAGAACCACTCTCTCATTGACAAACCTTCTGAAGCTGACAAGACCTTCAAGATGATACATGTATTGATAATGTATCATATCATTGATTCTGTAATGTTATATGTATTGAGATGTCTCATTTCATGCTTAGTTAGATGTGCATAATACTCATTTACTTGTGGTAAAAGTATACATTTTTATTCACTTCTGGTTACATAAGAAGTGAACACATTTAAATAAAGTGCCATGACTGTAATTTATACCCGTTAAGATTTGTGTCAATAGTAAACACTGTATTACAAACATTATAAACATCGTTATTGGGTTGACAGTAATATTGATTTGTCAGTCATCTAAACTATTTTAATTACCTCCCGACTCATATAATCTGGACAGGCAAGAATCCAAATCCATGTTCTCATGTCATATGTCACTAATCCAATGTGCTCAGCATGATAAATATCAGATTAATGGAACTCCTGGGAAGATGGGATAAAGTTCCATTGACCTTCCATAAATTCTTTTAAATATAACATCATATGAAATATGTATTTCGATGTACATTAGGTCTGATGTTTGTGATTATGTTATTTTTATAATTATTACTATCATTGTTTGTATTTTATATACTTTTCAGGAAATCTAAGGGATTTAAAGTGCTTCAGGGGTCCCAAACAGCTGATTACGCTAACTGATCATTGTAGATATCATTTCATTAGAACATGATCAAGTGGACTAGGCCTTAAAGTGAATTTAATTGAACTTGTGGTAGACATGCTTTGTGAGAGATGATCATGTAGGCCAGGCCTTGAAGTGAATTTAATTGAACGTGTCATGGACATGCATTGTGAGAGAGCAATAATTCCGTCACATTTTATACGACCTTCCCCATAATTGAATCAGATTTAAAATCAATAGTTCTAACTTTGTTACATTAATGTTACCCTAGTGAAGAAAAATTTTTGTTAAGTCCTGCAGGCTGAAGGGCACATTTTATTGGGAGATATTTTTTAAGTGACAAACAAAATACAAATAACTCGAGATTCCTAATTAGCTTTATCAGTTATAACTTTTTGTACAGATATTATATTCTGTTGTTTTCATATCTAATGGTTTGCTAAGAATAATTTTAAAGCATTAAGTTTTTGTAACTTGGTACAGAATTTTGTGATAAATGCTATACATTTGATAATGTAATTTTTGTATAGCTCATAACATGTATTATAGGCTTTGCATCACGAAAACAATTTATTGTTATTGTTTCCCATGATGTTGTTACATACTTGTTAACACTGTTTTATAGCCAAAAATGGTGGATTCAGTAGAATTAAAGTACTGTGATCATGTAATGCATTTGTTACTCTTTTTCAAATTAACAATGCTCTTTATCCACATCCAGGGATTTTCAGTTGCTCATGATCCTTCTACACTTCTAAATAGTTTCAGGGATATTTTGATACCCTCCATATATCAAACTAAACTGCCATTCAGTATGCTGCCTCTGTCGGATGATTACACTATCTCTTAACTTGCTTGAAAGAAATTAATAAATTTGGTAGTGTAGTTTTTCATTAACAATGTGCAGGAGAGTATTTTTTTTTGCTGACCCTTACAGGGGTTCAAACAGTGTTGTGTACCAAAATTTCATTTATGATATCATTTATTTGACAAAACTTAATATATGCATCCATAGCTGAGATATTTCTCATCATGACCCCCAGGCCCTAGTACTAGAGTGGATGGGTGTGGGTAGGGTGGAGTTGTGTTAGGGATGGCAGTAGCTTATAATAGCTTGAAGGTTTACATTGTGGGTCATTAGAGTTTCCACAGTTCTGTTTGTCATTAAAGGGTTTAAATTTTTATTTTGACTGGAATGATGTTTGCTCCATAGAATACAGAATTCTTAACCCAGAATTGTTTTCAGTTTTATAAGATATTTTATAAATTATATTTATGTTTTTCTTAATTAAGCCTACAGTATTGACATCATCAAAATAAATCTTTTTGTTTTAATGAACTTGAATACACATAGTCTTAGCTAAAAATCATGAAACTGCACCTTGATTCAATTCATGTAATTCAATAAAGGAAAGGTTTCCAGTTTCCCATTCCATAGAGGTTAACTGAGTAATGTTACCAGTAAACTTATCTCACTTGATTTTTGTCCTTGGCTGAAATAGAACAAGTTATAATGTGGTTAAACATGCAACGGAGACTTTTTCTGGTTTTCGAGGATGAGAGTCCATGAAGAAATAGCCTTGCACGAGACTGTAACCATGCCTACAATGAGGTTTACTCTTATGGTTCCTACAAAATAGGTCATAAAGTGTGACCACTTTGTATTTCATAGCTTTTATTTTCATCGATCAAAGTGGTACACAGTTCTAATTTCTATTCTTGCCAAGAGGAAGTAGCTGATAGTCACATTGGATATTCTAATAATTATTTGAAATGATTTGAAGAAACAATTTCAGAGTGATATGCAAAACAACCAGATTAAGTACATTTTTTTGTACACTACCTATCATGGTGAGGTCACAAAAGTCTACAATAATGAAATCATAGACACAACTGTAAAGTTACAGGCCAGACATTGAACGTATCCAAGTTTCACTGCCCAATCTCAAATCATTAGAGGAAAAGTGCATAAAAGGGGTAAAAAATTTGACCAATAACCTTATTCTTGAAGATAAAACCATTAAACTGCGAAGCCCAACATACCATACTAATACAACTTTTATGATATAAAGCATAAGGGATAAGTTCCCAAACATGCAACACAATATATCTTATGGTTACAATATATACCCTACTTTATCCATTTATTTGCAAGAGCCTTCAAGTTAGAAACCAAAAGTGAAAATGTGGCTAAAACATAAAGTATTGAACTGTACCCTTGAAGATACCACCCACCACCCTTGGTATGTGTCACATCTTTTAGCATCCCTTAATTTCAAACAATTCTAAAGCTATAGAATGGAAATGAAAGTGTGATGAAAAACCTAACATTTTTAAGCCATGACCTTGACCTTGGAGATAGGAAACCAACAGTGGTTCATGAGACATTTTTCTAAAGATGATATATACAAGTTAATCTGACAGGGCTTTAAGGCTAGCAGGTAGAAGGGAAAGTAAGATGAAAACATAAAGTACAGGGCCATGATCTTGACCTTAATATAGGTGCATAACACTTAGTGATCATGTATTAGTACAGACAGTTTCATCCACTATACTGAAATGCCCCAAGGAGAAAGAAAAGTAATGCTGTGACCTTGACATTGAAAGTAGGACCTCCAGTGTTGTATAAGATGCCTTTCAGTGGCTACAAAGTTTCATTCCTTTATCTGAAAATGGCTTTGAAAGTTACAAAGTGGAAGGGAAAATGTCTTGACAAGATAAAATACTGTACTGTGACCTTGAAGATGGCACCCCCATTTGATGTGCAATATGCTGTCTAATAATCTAACAATGATGTAGTTGTACAAGTATACAAAGTTTCATCCCAAATTGCTACTGGCTAAGAAGTCAATGAGCAGAAGGGAAATAGTGATGGAAAAATGTATATACTGTACAGGAAAGGAAAGTGTGGTGGAACAATGGATGAACTGTGGATACTAACTTCCCTGCTTTTCTTAGAAAAGGCGAAGACAAAAGAAATGCAGGAATCTGATTACATGTAAAAAAAAATTATTGAGATGAAATTGATCACCTGGCTGAGAGCTAGTATTGAAATGAAAAAGCAATTAATATAAAAGTTTCTTCCACTGTTGCTTCAGTGTGCTAGGAAAGCAATTATTTGTTGGTTTCACTAATATTTGTATCTTCATGAACATCTGATGCCACATGAGCATTATTTTTCCAATATTGAGAGATCTTTATGGTCAGATTCTGATGGCCATCATTTTTTAGATACGGAAGTATAAATTATTTTCTACTTTCAGTAACGACAGCCATATGTTGATGGTGGGTTGGTATCACTTGTTAAAATTTAAAAACCCTTCATACCATAGTGCTGACTGGTAAATCTGACTGACTTTTAAGAAATATGGTCATACACAATGGTAGATGAGTATCATTTGTGCCAAACTGAGAAACTCTAATGCCAGTATGCTTCATATCAAATTTGGTCGAGATCCGTTCAGTGGTGTTTGAGAAGAACATTTAAAGCTTTTTTAGCTGTAAAAGTCATAGACCAGAAGACCTTGAGGGATCGTCTTTCATCCATTTGTCTATTAACACAAGTTTTTTATCACTACTCCTCATAAACTACTTAGAGGATTGCCATGAAACATTTCACACACTTTCAGCTCAGATATCCAATGTAGCCATCTTGAAAATTCTTTATCACAACTCCTCCAAATGGACGGTCATATCCATATTGGGTTTTCACTAAAGGACTTCTTATGATGTCCAGTTGGTCCTCAGTGAAATGATGCTGATCTGATAGCAAAAGTGGCTGCCACAACAGCCATCTTTAAAGTATTGTTATTGCTGATCTGTCTGAATGGAATGTCAGACTGAAGACTTATTATGTCTAGTTGGTTCTAAATGAAAATGGGTTCAATCAGCGGTTCAAATTTGCCACCAAAGAAGCCATCCTGAAATCGCTACTATTCCAGAATGGAAAGATATATTTACTTGTGGTACAGTTTTCACCAGAAGACTTCTGACTGAGTCTAATTAGTCCTAAATAAAAATCGTGCCAATTTATGTCCAATATGGCCATCACAGTGGCCATCTTGAAAATGCTGTTATCACTACTTCTCCCTAAAGAAAAGTAGTATTGCATTGAGGTTTAAACCATCAGACTTATTATGATGTGGGTGGTCTTAAACCAAACTGGGCCTGTCTGATGTACAGTATGACCATCTTGATATTCTTAGATATTGCTTCTCCTAAATAAATGTTTATATTAGCATGGTGTTTTCAGTGAAAGACTTATGATGTCTAGCCAGTCATAAATCAAAATAATGCCAATCAGACTTATAATATGGCTGCCACAATGGCCATCTTGAAATTCTTGCCATCATTGCTTCTAGATGACTGGTCATACTGACATTGTTCTTTCACCAAAAGACTTCTTATGATGTCTAGTTGGTACTAAATAACAATGGTGCCTATTTTTTAACCAATATGGCCTTAATGGCACCCATCTTAAACATGTTATTACTATTTAAAAAATAAGGAACATAACATCATGGGATTTCCACCAGCAGTCTCCTTTTGATGCCTTGTTTGGTCATAAAATGGTCCCAACCTGACATCCAATATGCCCACCATAAGTTGAAAATTTGTTATTGCTGAAGAGTATCCACACTCAGCTGTTACAAGGAAATATAGTATAATCTTGAATTCCTGAAATTCTTTTCAGCCAGTAGAGCGTCAGTCCTTTAAAGGGACTTTGCTTCATTTCTTGGCTGGAGGGATTTCAATTCCTCCATGTTTATGACATATAATTTTTTATTTGTTATCAAATATAGCTTGTATTAATAAAAAAAATTGTATTGTTTTCCCCATAATAGGTTGACCATTGGGTCAGGGAACTATCCAAAGGTCACCTTACAATCTCACATAATCTAAGAACAATAAATGTAGTGCAAGAAAAAATACTACAGACAAACATATAAGTACATGTGCACACATTCATATAGTACACAACCTCTTTTTCGATTGACAAATACAAATATACAGCATCTTGGTGACATAGACTTTGTGATACAGTCCTACCCGTTTATGTCGACATCCTCGGGCCCAAGGAAATATTGTCGACATAGGTGGATGTCGAGATAAGTGTTGGGGGGGTCTGAAAAAAGATGCAAGTTAAATTCGTCTGTAAGGGGTGACCTGTCATCAGTGAGTAGCATTTACACTTTGAGAAAACAAACAATGGAAATTTTGAGTACATGAAGACAAAAACCAGTGTGAAATACACTTGTATATTGACAAATTACATTTTGGTTACCTTTGTGTAATAAAATCCACGATAAAATATTGCATCGGTCACATTCTGATACGAAAAACATTCACTACGATATTCAATGTCGGCATTAGCACATGGTTGCATAGTTGTTATTTACATGCTTCAAGTACATGTACTTAAATTGGCCTAGATTTTGGTCAGTCTGTTCCCATCTTATTGAGGCTACCAAGGGGATGGTGCTATTCACAGGGAAATGAAAACCTGTCAACAAGTTGGTTTAAACAGTACATGTATTTAGTTACAGAAGTCATTGTGAAAAGTACATAAAAGCGAACGAGATATGTGGCTGATATGATTAATGAAGGCATAATATTGTATACATTGACACATGCTAATGAGGTATTAAAAGAAAATGATTCTTACAATACAATATTGTAACAATGTCAGCTCAAGTGGTATACATTTAAAATACGTCCCAGAGATAACAAGTGATGAATTCTCTCAAAATACAAATACATGTAGCAGTAAAAGATTTTAGTGACAAATACATATACATGTAATTGAGATTATTATCTATAGCATAATCAATGCATAAAATTACAATAAAATTTAATTTAAATTTAAATTAATTAAAAATTAAATGTTAGCACAACAAGTGGGCATGGGAGATAACGAGAGTACATGCATTTCTGAACTTCATGCAAGCTTCTTCTGTTTGAGCCTTGATAGTTTTTCTCTCTGGAGAATACGCTGCAACTTTTCCAAGTGACCATGCGCTTCTTCTGATATTACCAATAAATTTGATTGCGCAAAAAATCTTGTCAAACCATTGCACATTGAAAAGGCCTCTCTGCATGAAACACATGGCAAAGGTAGTGTTTCTGATTCATTATTAGCATCAGTATCAATTATGTTGTCTTCCGTGCCATATTTTGAAACGTAATCCATTTTGACGGCAGCAATAATGTCATCATCTGCTTTTTTGATGATCATATCATGATCTCTGGATAAGGTGGAATGTGCAATGTGGGTTTCATTGAACCATTTTGCTGTGGCCTCCTCCACGTCTTCAAATTTAGCAGTCTTCTGCTTCTTCCTTTGGGGAGCGCAGTTACCTTCAACGTAGTCTTTTTTTTATAGACTCAGCAACTTTTATCCATCCTGACAGGGTGTTATGTTTAAGAGAAAATTTTTCACAGACATCTTTGCCCCACCCTCAACTTCCTTAACAGCCAGATATTTAGTTTACAGAGACTGTAAACTTAATCTGCATTTTACACTGCCGTTGGTAGCCATCGTAAATATAAATAAAGTTAAAAAGGAAACTTTCACAGCACAATAAACTTGTTTTAATCACCGATCACATTGGAAAATGCAAGAATCGATCAGATTTCATTGCTTTTATTTAAGTCGCCGCGAGAGGCCAACTTTATAGGACCAAACAAAAGCCTTTTTTTTATCCAACCACGACATTAAAACCTGGTGGCAAGATCAACTAATTGTTGAATAAAGTACAGGTCGGAACTGGCAGCTGGTCGACATAAATGATTAGGCGGGAAAATAAAAGCCTGGCGGCAAGATCAACTAGTTGTTGAACAAGTATGGGTCGGAACTGGCAGCTGGTCAACATAAATGATTAGGCGGGAAAATTAAAGCCTGGCAGCAAGATCAACTAATTGTTGAACAAAGTATGGGTCGGAACTGGCAGCTTGTCGACATAAATGATTAGAAAACAAAGGATTTGTTCAAGCTGGGACCAAGGGCTTCTGTGGACATGTATGTTTATTTTTTATCTTGATGTCGACATAAGCATGACAATTTGGGTAGTACTGTAAGTAGTACATGTAATAGTAGACCAAGGGACCAGGACTTTGCTTTTTTATCCAAATAGGCAGCTTGTCGACATAAGTGATGTTGATATAAGTGGGTAGGACTGTATTATAGTCCTTTGTTCCTATTTGCCATCAAATTAGATTCAATGAAATATTTTTGGGTTAGCTATTAGCTTATGATCATACTATAACACATTGTACACAATAACATGATGCTATTAAACATGCATTTGAATTATAACGCATTATTCTTAGTTACTGGTGGAATGATGGTTTCCACTGTTCTCAAATCAACATAAATGCTTCTTTCTTTTCAGATTTGATTGCAATATATATTTTCAGATTTTAGTGGTCTTTAAGAAAAACTTTCAACCCATCTAATCTAGGCATATCCCCCTTCATTTTATATATATATAGATGTGGTATTTGGCTAAAAGAAAACAAAACTAAAACGGTTGTTTATATATTCCATCCCTACTTGTATCTCCCACTATAACAGTTTTTGCACTTAGCACAATATACATGTTCACTTTATTCTGAATCCAATGGGACATATCATTTCACAGCCTGATAATCACATTACATTCCCAAAACAAATGCTGTATGTTTCTGGGGCATTTTTACAAATAGTACATTTATCAGTATTGGACAATTTTATTTTATACAGAAATGAATTCATTGGTAGCATTCCGTAACTACCATGAAATTTAAATCAATATAACTTTCAGTTTTGTGTTATATTAAAAACTTTAGCATATATGTTGGGCCATATATCCATATTCAGATTGAAAATTTAATTCCAATAATTTTCTCTAGTTGGTTTAACATCATTTCTGAAATGTGATTTGTAATAGTTTTTAATCTTTTAGTGTTATAAAATACAATTTCTAAATGGAAAGGGATAAGTTGTCTGACCAGTGCCAGTATATCTAAATATAACTTTTTACATAAGGACTTTACACATTGAATTATACATTGAAAAGCAAAGAAATTCATATTGAGACCATATTTGGCTTTAAAACTATCAAAGTCAATAATAGTTCCCTGATCTGAAAGCATATCATCAATATAGATTATATTATGTTCAAGCCATTATAGAAAATGGTACCTTGTTCACCCTTATAAGGGAGTTCATCCAAAAACTTGTTTTCATAATAACTTCTCCCTTCTGGGGTATATATTTCTCTGTTAACAGTTTCAAAACCAGTAAAACACAATGCCAAAAAGCATTATTTGTCTTTTTGGATAAGGTCATACATTTTCATCCTAATAAGAACAGATACTTAAGCTCACAAATTAAAGTTCAAATAAATTGACCAGTTTTCTGTTAGGTAGTAGAACTGTATGAATCCATGTTATTTTTAAAGCTAATATAAATTTATCAATATATATCATCACCAAGCCACCTTTAGAAAATTTTTTAATTATAACCTCTCTTTTAACTTTGTCAACTTTTGATTTCTATACAGTGGTGAAAATTAGTTCATTTAGTTGCCTGATAAAATTTTGTGGATGATTTGGTAAAGAGATGAACAAATGATTAAGCTTTGGAATAATTAAGGTTCACAAAACTGTTATTTTACCAATTGATGTTAATCATTGCTTTTCCCAATGTTTTAAACAAGTTTTAATCATTTCTGTTTTATTTTCATAATTTTTTTTCTTCCATTTTCTCCAAATCTGCCGAAAACGTTATGCCTAATGATGTAATTTCAGCCACCCAATGTAACTTTAACCTGTGATGAAATGTTTCTGCTCTGTACTTCTTGCTTCCTATCCAAACTGCTTTTGTTTTGGCAATGTTAAGTTTCAGTCCTAAAATCCTTGCAAAGAAGTTTAATTCTTCAGTAGAGGATTCCAAGGATTCAAAAGAGCCATCAAGAATTAAAGTAGTGTCATCTGCAAACTGTCACAGTATAAATTCTGTTTCCTTTAGCTTGAGAACATTTATATTTTTATTATTCTTTAATAGTATGGACAATATTTCTGCACATGACAAGATATAGAGGGATAATTGATCACCCTGTCAACAACCTCTGGAAATTTTTAAAAACTCTGCAAGAAAATCAATTTGTAAAACTGTCAATGAGATATTACAATACAAATTTTAGTTCTGTGCCTTATACTTGGTCCAGATGTAAAAAAGTTAAAACAGTATGAATAAATTTCCATCAAATAGAATCAAATGCTTTTTCAATATCAATTAATAATAATACACCCAGAATTTGTAACTCTTCTGTAATGTGCATAATATCTTACACAATCCATGTATTTTCACCAATGTATCATCCATTTACAAAACCAGTTTGATCCTCAGATATTGTTTCAGTACTGACTTAATTCTTTTGGCAATACTTCCTGATACTAAATTGTACTCAACATTAAGTATTGAGATTGGACACCAGTTCCTCAGGTACTGCTTAGGTTTATCCTCAATTTGTATGCAGGTTATAACTCTTGTCTCAAAACAGTTGAGAATGATCCAGTTTTGTATACTTCATTAATTGTTCTATCTACAAATTCCCTAATGTCAATCCAAAAGACTTTTAAAAAATTCAGCTGTGAACTATCAGATCCTAGACTTTTGCTATTTTGCGTACTTTTTAAACAATCCAATACTTCTGTTTTGGTAGCTTTGCCTTCTAATCTTATAGACTGTTCTTGGCTAAGCCTTAGAATTTTTATTGTTTTTCAGAAGGTCCTCTAAGTCTATATCTTCTACCTCTTTTTCCTTATTATACAAATTATTACTAAGAATAGTCACTTTGGCGTTATTAAAACTTTGTAGCAAAGTATATATCCACTAGCCATTAATATCTATTTTATATGTCTTGGGAGGCAGCTGAAATTTAGGTACACGATCTGATAGTATACAGCTACTTTTGTTATTGTTCCACTGATAGTAACAATTGTAGAAAAATGATGTTAAATGGAAATAGGTGATTTCTAAAATAATGTTTCAAATAGTAATATAAAAATTTAATCTCATATAAAGAAAAGATTTTGTACAATTGCTAGAAACATTATTCACAGTTCTATTTATACTACATTAAATGATACGATGAAAGGGCAATATCTTGTGAGTTGGTGTTTATTCATCTGATCTTGTATCACTTCATCCATCCATCAGTATTCTCAATACTTTGATTAGTAATGGCTGCCACATTTGATGGCCAATTGGTATCACTGTGTAAACTTTATATCCAGTTACGACTCTATGGTCTTAAACTACATAACAGAAAGGAAGGAAGTCCAACAGTCTGAATCAAATTCAAGAATAAGTTAAATCCCAAATAATCCTAAATGTTCTATCGAAAGTCCGAACGTTTAGAATGTTCCAAATAAATGCCAATAATCTTGAATGTCCTGATTTACCAAGAGTCTTGAATATACATGTTTGCCTAATCTTGAATGACCTATTGTACCACAACGATACTATCCAGAATGTCTTTGAATGAGTTCTAAATAATCCCAATATAGCGTTTTAGTCCAAAAAGTCAATGAGCACTTTTGTAATTCCAATGAATAATTTAACTAAATAATTCCTCCCAATTTATATCTGAACACGACTACAAACTCTGATCATAAATTCCCAAATACTGATTTGGAACAGGAATTAATACATTTGTTTATAAACCCCTATACATACAGATTTCACTTGGTCTAAGATACAATAGAATGTTCTACGGAAAACCCCACTTGCTGTAAACAAGGTCAGGATTCAAATTCAAGTTAACATCTTAGAATCATGACAAATATCAGGTACACACTAATTCCACAATTCTCTCAATCACGGACAAAAATGAACCACACAATACACTTGAATGGAGATATACATAACAATCCTTTAGGACAGGATGGACTGCTTTGGTGACCTAGTGTTTAGAGCTTCCGCCACGGATGGGGGAGGTCGCGGGCTCGAACCCCGGCTGAGTCACACCAAAGACATATAAAAATGGTACTAACAGCTGCCTCGCTAGGCGCTCAGCATGAAGAGGTTAGTGTTAGGACTGGTCGGCCTGGTGTCAGGATAATGTGACTGGTTGGTTACATCCTTTTGAAGCTGATGTTGAAAAACAAATGAAAAATAGAGCCTAAAGATATGAGCAGAAACTTCTTCAGCTTGATCACGAAATGCGGACTATTTTTTTTAATGCAAAACTACTGGGGATGTATATGAGAAGTTGGTGGTAATTTGCATACAAGGATGTGAAAGAGAAGAACAAAATACGACTCAGACTTGGGAGAATAAAGAAAGTGGCTACAAGGGTACAACAAGAAATTTGGAGCAGATTTAATCATAAAAGAGAAAGAAATGAGAAAGGAAACTAATATAGAAACTGTAGAAAAAATACGAATATAAAAATACAGCAGAAGAAAGAAATCCTGATGACAGATTGTGGGAGGTCGCGGGTTCGAACCCCGGCTGAATCATACCAGAGACTTCTAAAAATGGTACTAACAGCTGCCTCGCATGGCGCTCAGCATTAAGAGGTTAGTGTTAGGACTGGTCGGCCTGGTGTCATTATAATGTGACTGAGTGGGACATCATGCTACATGTCTGCGGCAGGATGCCCAAATGCTAGACATCACTATAAACTGCCATACTGCAGACATCGCAGCGATATGACTGAAATTTTTTTAAAATCTACGTTAAAAATCCAAATCACACACACACACACACACACACACACACACACACACACACCTGAAGACATATCTACACTCATGGTAAAACCAAATATTCACTTCAGGGATCTTGTAAAGAAACATCACACACCGCTCAGTGAAATTTCTTTCATGTAGCCTGAACTGCCAAAATACCTACGGTATATCATTACCAAAGTAATATGGAAATAAAAAAGATTCCCAGGTAGCGCATTCACGTTTGGCTAAAGTGGCTAAATGACGTGGCCCCAACGTTATTATGCTCATTGGCTCTTGTCAGGGACAAAAGCGGGATTGAATAGTGAGCATAGTTGAACCAACGTCGGCTAAATGTCACAGTGGTGTAATGATCTGTTGGACCAACATGTTTTCCCAACAGACGGCCAAATAAGCTAAATTGAGTTGGCCAAACTTTCATTTACCCAAAAATTTGCCGACATTGGAGCTAAGTTGGTTTCCACTGGGCCAACATTGACCCCAAACATGACCAATGAGCAAAATGATGTTTGACAGTCATTTGTGATGTCACGCGATATTTTCTACGAATCGATGTATGTAACGTTTTAAATAACGATACCATCCCGGCTGATCTAATCCTCAAAAGAAACAATAATTAAGTATATAACAAATCATCTTTGTTAGATCTAAGTACAAAACAGCTATACCAGGAGTCAATCTTAACCATCTTGGCCATGTAGTTCTTGAATAAAAACCATGCCGTCTGGTTTCCGCGAATATTTTTCTTACATTTATGTTCCGAATATGAGTCTCAGATATATGTAGATATGAAAATCCTGACTTCATGAACGCAAATCTACTTACTTTTTTTTTTTTTTGGAGGGTGCTCTCCCTGGTTGATCTTTTCAGACCATTTAGGGAGGCCCTCCTGCCCTACATGTAAAGATTGTGCTATTGTATATATTTTTTCTGTTTTATTAATGTTTGTCTAATATGGTATATATTGTGCTATTGTATTTATTTCTGTTTCTGTAATGA
>JAECUM010011747.1:0-44901 GCA_016617855.1 Megalonaias nervosa | reverse complement strand
AAACTTATTGAAAATAAAAACTTGTGTATATCAGAATAATTGTTCACATTTTGGGCTCAGAATGTTTCATGATTAAGTTGTTCGTTTTATTAGATGGCTTGCATAGATGGAAATCTATTTATTGCCTCCTTATGCTGGTTGGACCAAGTAAATGCTGGGATTAAGGACGCTATGACCAAAGGCAACTTAATTCGCGCATAGGAAAGAGTGTTCTCTGGGGTTCCCACATCACCACTGAAGGAGTGATCATATGTTATCTAGCAAGTACAATCACTAAATGATTCCTGCAAATCGTATATAAGTACATGCGAGAAGGGTCTAGGTGACATTTCATGAGGTGTTTGGAGCTTACTCCAGGCATGTGGAAGTACCGTCTATTGAGCGGGAAGAGCTCTACCCCAATTCAAGCATACAAACCGCCAAGCTCGGCCATCAACGGGAAAAACAACAGGTGCTTCGTGTTGCCAATTCCTTCGGCTCATTACCTGCAGGGTTAACGTCCACCACCCATCCAAGTATTGTATGCATCTCAGAGAAGTTACTTACGGCGATATTGGTAAGTTCTAGCATCAACCCGAATATCGCCATAACCTTCTTTCGCTGAGAGAAGGCCCTTTGCCCGCTTGACATCAGCACAGAGGTCGCTTTATTTTCTACCTCTGTTGACAAAAGTCTCAAAACGTCTGGCAGAAAGACCTCAACACGATGGCTCACAACCACGAGAAGACCGAGCACAACATAAGTACATTTGCCTTCAATGGCTTCACCTCTTCCTTTGTACCGACCTGCTAGACGCCCATGTTGACGAAAGATGCGTAATCAACAATAATCTGCATTGAATGACCCTGCGAGACCCCGCCCAAAACAATCTGGACTTTCAGAACCAATCTGGACTTTCGAGGCGCTTCATGTGCCGATGGAAGGGGCTATGAATGTGCCGGAGAAAACACTAAAAAGTTCGCAAGAGCATTGCACATTCGTCTATGTCGTTGCATTAACCAACAACACGTCGTAGACGCCCCAATCTTCTATCGTAGCGAGAGAAAAAAAAAACACAGTGACATTATTTATTCAGCGCCTTGAGTCAGAGCTTAGAGATACGCAAGGTCCTCTAAAACACCGCAGAAAAGGTGATGGGCCGGAACGACTGGCTGGTTTACCGCAAGGGGCACGACTGCCTCATTTGCGGCAAATAGCTTGTCACGAATCGTCTCCTCCCTTTTAAATGCACATATCACGGCGACGCCCACGACGCGTGCAACCTTGTGTTCTGCCATTATCCAGAATAGGCTAGGGCGTTGGTCGTTTTCCATGACCTGCTCAGTTAGGACTGTCATCTGATCATCGAGGCCATTGGCACAAACTCAAAGGAAAATGTAAACTCCATCCCTTATAACATGGGAAAATGCACTAGTTACAGTTTGTTCATATACTGAGCTTTATGAACAGCAGTTTGGAAAAGCTTTCTTCAAACCTGGCGAAGGACGATTTATTCATTACGGGCACAGCACTTATGGTGATGTTAGCCTTGTCAACAGTAAGAACTTCCAACCATACAAATACATGGAAAGTTGGAATCACTTTGAAGAAACTCCTCGAGACGCCTTCTAAAGCGATTTGCAGTCGATAAGCACGGAACTCAGTGCCGGACAACGATGAAACTGTATTTACGAAGTTTACCTCATTTAACAGAGGAACTTCGCAACGCACACAGCGACTATCCGCTGGCCCCTAAGAGAATGATTGTTTCGGAAGAGAGGCTATGCGACTGGGGGCTGTCGGTGAAGTTTCTGAGAACGCACGCCGGCTTGTCCCGAACATTCGCAGGAAAGCCTGCAGCCCTACACGAAGCTCCGGATGCATGGACCGAAGCCCTGCAACCTGGTGTTCGAGTTCGATCAAAGAGCATGGATGGTGTGATTTATCGACATGAACACAGACCTGAGGACCGCGGCAAAGAAAGAGTTTGAAAATGACTTCTTCAAGATTATGAACAACTCCATCTTTGGCAAAACCATAGAAAATTTATGCAAGAGGATCCGCGTGGATCTGGTCAGGCCCGGAGGCGAGGAAAGTCCGGTTCTGCCGCCTGTTTGCAAACCCAGCATTTGTGTCAGGGAAAACGTTTGAAGGCAATCTGGTGGCTACGCACTCCAGAAAGGCCAACTTAAAGCTCAACCGCCATATATGTATAGTGTGGTGGCCTACTAGAAATATTCATTTATGGAAGCCTTCGTTAACTTTCTTAGCCGCAGTATTAAACTTGTTTTTGAAGCCATAGCGGAAAATACCCTCCCCCTTATTTATCATAAACAAATAACTGAGCTCAAATCGACATTTCACACCTACTATTTGATTAAGAGAAAGTATTGATGTACACGGATGTTTTAGAGATTAAAGAATGGCCACCATGCCGACTTTTTAAGTGCTTCTTTTTTTTAATTTTTTTTGGCCGGTTGCCCAAAAGCTGTCGAATGATATGTTTATTGTTCAGTATATCATCCTATTTAGTTGCAAAGATTTTATCAAATTTAAATGTAGATCTTATTCACATCCTGAAACAATAATACTGATTCGTCAAATAGACAATAGGGTGTAAGGTCTTCATGCAGGGTATCAGAAATATTTTCTTCCGCATAAAATAGTTAAAGAAAATGGGTATAGCACGATACATGATCACAGATATAGTGAATTACATTTAGTTTGTGAATTAGTGTAGTAGAATGAACCTTAAATTTGTTCACCTACGTTAACCCTCGTCCATTAGTGAAATAGAGGCATCTGTGTTTGTAAGCATTACCATAACACATACTGAGTACGATGACTTGAGTTAGATGTCTGGAGTAAGATGTTGCAAATACAATTCAATTTAAAGCAAGAAATAGGGGAATCGGATTTTTCAGTGCATGTAAACAAATTATGTAAAACAAATATTCTAAATTTTCATAGTATGTTTATTACAAAGATTTTAAACAAGGTGATATAGTTACATATAGCATTTGTATCACAGACTTAGGGGCAACATGTTCCATATTTCAATCAGATTCCACTGTTTTCTTGTTTACGATGGAATTGTACCTTGTAGCGTCAAACTCGAGATATCAGACCCAATGTGTACAATAACTTACCGCGTCCAGATGAACTTGTATGTGTAAGAATGTATGCACAGTTGGTCATATTCATTATATTAATATGCATGTACATTTAAAGGGAAATGATCTCCTTGTGACAAGTGAATTTTCTTAAATGTTATCTGTATATGAAATTGGGTATTTACAGAAATGTTGCTCTTAAGCACTTTGATGAGAGCTGATTTCTGGATTTCTTTCCAGCAATCGATCACTTTCCCGACGTGCAGAACTTGTCGCCATCTAGATAAGCTCTTCACCTTTAAAAGCAGTAATTGTTCGAACGTCTGAAACTGTTTAGTTTGTTCCTATGTGGAAAAGTGATAGGCGCTTGAAAGCGACCCGAAGTTTTGATTGTCGTTAAAAATGTTTAAATTTGGATATTAAAAATTTTGGAGGAAAAGTTACACGTCTTAACAGTATAAAAGAGTATTTTGATAACAATTTGAGTTTACACAACGAATCGTTTATACTTATCTTTCTGTAAAGAAAAACAGCAGATGGTAGAGTAGGTTCCACTGACCTTATAACCTGATAAGTTGGTTCATCATGTATATCCATGGTCATCATTATTGATTTTACAATTCAACATCGGTGTTCCATGTGATTTAAATTTATGAGTTCCAAAATGAACTTTAGGGCAACAGCGAATCGGTAGACCAATGTATAACTGGTGAACCTTAGGAACGTCATGACAGTATCTTTGATGGCGACTTGTCTCCAGACATCTAAAGCGAATGTTTGAAATTAATATGCCTCAGTGGATTTTAATAAAATTTGTGCATATATTTCTGTCCACTTTGTTTATTCATTCAAAGAAGTATGAAAACAAATAGTTCGTTTTCCTTTAAAGTACTGTGTAAATGTTTACCATGTATATATCTAGCATACAACTTTTGTACTACTGTGTGAATGTTCACCATGTATATATCTAATGCATATATCTAGCGCATAGCATATGTACTAGTGTCTAAATATTCACCATGCATATATCTAGCATACAGCATATGTACTAGTGTGTAATTGTTCACCATGTATGAATCTAGCATACATCATATGTGTTAGTGTGTAAATGATCGAATTTGACAGTATGAACGCAGAACAGCAAGATTGTGTTCCCAGTTTTCAGATTACAAATCTAGGTTACACTTAGCATTTACTCGTACAACTGCAATCTGTCTTCCCATAACCTCGACAACCTTGCTGTTTGTATATATGTGTGCCTGCTAATGTGTACCAAACCGGTAAAAACAACAAATAATATATTATGTTTTCATATGCCTCTACTTTCCAATAGGCGAGATCGTACTGCATACATCAGTGTTGAACATTGAAAGTACGTCCATTTGCAGTATATTCAGGCAAAGGCATGCTATATTACAGAGGGACACTGAAATAAAAATATCAAACTTATTGAAAATAAAAACTTGTGTATATCAGAATAATTGTTCACATTTTGGGCTCAGAATGTTTCATGATTAAGTTGTTCGTTTTATTAGATGGCTTGCATAGATGGAAATCTATTTATTGCCTCCTTATGCTGGTTGGACCAAGTAAATGCTGGGATTAAGGACGCTATGACCAAAGGCAACTTAATTCGCGCATAGGAAAGAGTGTTCTCTGGGGTTCCCACATCACCACTGAAGGAGTGATCATATGTTATCTAGCAAGTACAATCACTAAATGATTCCTGCAAATCGTATATAAGTACATGCGAGAAGGGTCTAGGTGACATTTCATGAGGTGTTTGGAGCTTACTCCAGGCATGTGGAAGTACCGTCTATTGAGCGGGAAGAGCTCTACCCCAATTCAAGCATACAAACCGCCAAGCTCGGCCATCAACGGGAAAAACAACAGGTGCTTCGTGTTGCCAATTCCTTCGGCTCATTACCTGCAGGGTTAACGTCCACCACCCATCCAAGTATTGTATGCATCTCAGAGAAGTTACTTACGGCGATATTGGTAAGTTCTAGCATCAACCCGAATATCGCCATAACCTTCTTTCGCTGAGAGAAGGCCCTTTGCCCGCTTGACATCAGCACAGAGGTCGCTTTATTTTCTACCTCTGTTGACAAAAGTCTCAAAACGTCTGGCAGAAAGCCCTCAACACGATGGCTCACAACCACGAGAAGACCGAGCACAACATAAGTACATTTGCCTTCAATGGCTTCACCTCTTCCTTTGTACCGACCTGCTAGACGCCCATGTTGACGAAAGATGCGTAATCAACAATAATCTGCATTGAATGACCCTGCGAGACCCCGCCCAAAACAATCTGGACTTTCAGAACCAATCTGGACTTTCGAGGCGCTTCATGTGCCGATGGAAGGGGCTATGAATGTGCCGGAGAAAACACTAAAAAGTTCGCAAGAGCATTGCACATTCGTCTATGTCGTTGCATTAACCAACAACACGTCGTAGACGCCCCAATCTTCTATCGTAGCGAGAGAAAAAAAAAACACAGTGACATTATTTATTCAGCGCCTTGAGTCAGAGCTTAGAGATACGCAAGGTCCTCTAAAACACCGCAGAAAAGGTGATGGGCCGGAACGACTGGCTGGTTTACCGCAAGGGGCACGACTGCCTCATTTGCGGCAAATAGCTTGTCACGAATCGTCTCCTCCCTTTTAAATGCACATATCACGGCGACGCCCACGACGCGTGCAACCTTGTGTTCTGCCATTATCCAGAATAGGCTAGGGCGTTGGTCGTTTTCCATGACCTGCTCAGTTAGGACTGTCATCTGATCATCGAGGCCATTGGCACAAACTCAAAGGAAAATGTAAACTCCATCCCTTATAACATGGGAAAATGCACTAGTTACAGTTTGTTCATATACTGAGCTTTATGAACAGCAGTTTGGAAAAGCTTTCTTCAAACCTGGCGAAGGACGATTTATTCATTACGGGCACAGCACTTATGGTGATGTTAGCCTTGTCAACAGTAAGAACTTCCAACCATACAAATACATGGAAAGTTGGAATCACTTTGAAGAAACTCCTCGAGACGCCTTCTAAAGCGATTTGCAGTCGATAAGCACGGAACTCAGTGCCGGACAACGATGAAACTGTATTTACGAAGTTTACCTCATTTAACAGAGGAACTTCGCAACGCACACAGCGACTATCCGCTGGCCCCTAAGAGAATGATTGTTTCGGAAGAGAGGCTATGCGACTGGGGGCTGTCGGTGAAGTTTCTGAGAACGCACGCCGGCTTGTCCCGAACATTCGCAGGAAAGCCTGCAGCCCTACACGAAGCTCCGGATGCATGGACCGAAGCCCTGCAACCTGGTGTTCGAGTTCGATTAAAGAGCATGGATGGTGTGATTTATCGACATGAACACAGACCTGAGGACCGCGGCAAAGAAAGAGTTTGAAAATGACTTCTTCAAGATTATGAACAACTCCATCTTTGGCAAAACCATAGAAAATTTATGCAAGAGGATCCGCGTGGATCTGGTCAGGCCCGGAGGCGAGGAAAGTCCGGTTCTGCCGCCTGTTTGCAAACCCAGCATTTGTGTCAGGGAAAACGTTTGAAGGCAATCTGGTGGCTACGCACTCCAGAAAGGCCAACTTAAAGCTCAACCGCCATATATGTATAGTGTGGTGGCCTACTAGAAATATTCATTTATGGAAGCCTTCGTTAACTTTCTTAGCCGCAGTATTAAACTTGTTTTTGAAGCCATAGCGGAAAATACCCTCCCCCTTATTTATCATAAACAAATAACTGAGCTCAAATCGACATTTCACACCTACTATTTGATTAAGAGAAAGTATTGATGTACACGGATGTTTTAGAGATTAAAGAATGGCCACCATGCCGACTTTTTAAGTGCTTCTTTTTTTTAATTTTTTTTGGCCGGTTGCCCAAAAGCTGTCGAATGATATGTTTATTGTTCAGTATATCATCCTATTTAGTTGCAAAGATTTTATCAAATTTAAATGTAGATCTTATTCACATCCTGAAACAATAATACTGATTCGTCAAATAGACAATAGGGTGTAAGGTCTTCATGCAGGGTATCAGAAATATTTTCTTCCGCATAAAATAGTTAAAGAAAATGGGTATAGCACGATACATGATCACAGATATAGTGAATTACATTTAGTTTGTGAATTAGTGTAGTAGAATGAACCTTAAATTTGTTCACCTACGTTAACCCTCGTCCATTAGTGAAATAGAGGCATCTGTGTTTGTAAGCATTACCATAACACATACTGAGTACGATGACTTGAGTTAGATGTCTGGAGTAAGATGTTGCAAATACAATTCAATTTAAAGCAAGAAATAGGGGAATCGGATTTTTCAGTGCATGTAAACAAATTATGTAAAACAAATATTCTAAATTTTCATAGTATGTTTATTACAAAGATTTTAAACAAGGTGATATAGTTACATATAGCATTTGTATCACAGACTTAGGGGCAACATGTTCCATATTTCAATCAGATTCCACTGTTTTCTTGTTTACGATGGAATTGTACCTTGTAGCGTCAAACTCGAGATATCAGACCCAATGTGTACAATAACTTACCGCGTCCAGATGAACTTGTATGTGTAAGAATGTATGCACAGTTGGTCATATTCATTATATTAATATGCATGTACATTTAAAGGGAAATGATCTCCTTGTGACAAGTGAATTTTCTTAAATGTTATCTGTATATGAAATTGGGTATTTACAGAAATGTTGCTCTTAAGCACTTTGATGAGAGCTGATTTCTGGATTTCTTTCCAGCAATCGATCACTTTCCCGACGTGCAGAACTTGTCGCCATCTAGATAAGCTCTTCACCTTTAAAAGCAGTAATTGTTCGAACGTCTGAAACTGTTTAGTTTGTTCCTATGTGGAAAAGTGATAGGCGCTTGAAAGCGACCCGAAGTTTTGATTGTCGTTAAAAATGTTTAAATTTGGATATTAAAAATTTTGGAGGAAAAGTTACACGTCTTAACAGTATAAAAGAGTATTTTGATAACAATTTGAGTTTACACAACGAATCGTTTATACTTATCTTTCTGTAAAGAAAAACAGCAGATGGTAGAGTAGGTTCCACTGACCTTATAACCTGATAAGTTGGTTCATCATGTATATCCATGGTCATCAATATTGATTTTACAATTCAACATCGGTGTTCCATGTGATTTAAATTTATGAGTTCCAAAATGAACTTTAGGGCAACAGCGAATCGGTAGACCAATGTATAACTGGTGAACCTTAGGAACGTCATGACAGTATCTTTGATGGCGACTTGTCTCCAGACATCTAAAGCGAATGTTTGAAATTAATATGCCTCAGTGGATTTTAATAAAATTTGTGCATATATTTCTGTCCACTTTGTTTATTCATTCAAAGAAGTATGAAAACAAATAGTTCGTTTTCCTTTAAAGTACTGTGTAAATGTTTACCATGTATATATCTAGCATACAACTTTTGTACTACTGTGTGAATGTTCACCATGTATATATCTAATGCATATATCTAGCGCATAGCATATGTACTAGTGTCTAAATATTCACCATGCATATATCTAGCATACAGCATATGTACTAGTGTGTAATTGTTCACCATGTATGAATCTAGCATACATCATATGTGTTAGTGTGTAAATGATCGAATTTGACAGTATGAACGCAGAACAGCAAGATTGTGTTCCCAGTTTTCAGATTACAAATCTAGGTTACACTTAGCATTTACTCGTACAACTGCAATCTGTCTTCCCATAACCTCGACAACCTTGCTGTTTGTATATATGTGTGCCTGCTAATGTGTACCAAACCGGTAAAAACAACAAATAATATATTATGTTTTCATATGCCTCTACTTTCCAATAGGCGAGATCGTACTGCATACATCAGTGTTGAACATTGAAAGTACGTCCATTTGCAGTATATTCAGGCAAAGGCATGCTATATTACAGAGGGACACTGAAATAAAAATATCAAACTTATTGAAAATAAAAACTTGTGTATATCAGAATAATTGTTCACATTTTGGGCTCAGAATGTTTCATGATTAAGTTGTTCGTTTTATTAGATGGCTTGCATAGATGGAAATCTATTTATTGCCTCCTTATGCTGGTTGGACCAAGTAAATGCTGGGATTAAGGACGCTATGACCAAAGGCAACTTAATTCGCGCATAGGAAAGAGTGTTCTCTGGGGTTCCCACATCACCACTGAAGGAGTGATCATATGTTATCTAGCAAGTACAATCACTAAATGATTCCTGCAAATCGTATATAAGTACATGCGAGAAGGGTCTAGGTGACATTTCATGAGGTGTTTGGAGCTTACTCCAGGCATGTGGAAGTACCGTCTATTGAGCGGGAAGAGCTCTACCCCAATTCAAGCATACAAACCGCCAAGCTCGGCCATCAACGGGAAAAACAACAGGTGCTTCGTGTTGCCAATTCCTTCGGCTCATTACCTGCAGGGTTAACGTCCACCACCCATCCAAGTATTGTATGCATCTCAGAGAAGTTACTTACGGCGATATTGGTAAGTTCTAGCATCAACCCGAATATCGCCATAACCTTCTTTCGCTGAGAGAAGGCCCTTTGCCCGCTTGACATCAGCACAGAGGTCGCTTTATTTTCTACCTCTGTTGACAAAAGTCTCAAAACGTCTGGCAGAAAGACCTCAACACGATGGCTCACAACCACGAGAAGACCGAGCACAACATAAGTACATTTGCCTTCAATGGCTTCACCTCTTCCTTTGTACCGACCTGCTAGACGCCCATGTTGACGAAAGATGCGTAATCAACAATAATCTGCATTGAATGACCCTGCGAGACCCCGCCCAAAACAATCTGGACTTTCAGAACCAATCTGGACTTTCGAGGCGCTTCATGTGCCGATGGAAGGGGCTATGAATGTGCCGGAGAAAACACTAAAAAGTTCGCAAGAGCATTGCACATTCGTCTATGTCGTTGCATTAACCAACAACACGTCGTAGACGCCCCAATCTTCTATCGTAGCGAGAGAAAAAAAAACACAGTGACATTATTTATTCAGCGCCTTGAGTCAGAGCTTAGAGATACGCAAGGTCCTCTAAAACACCGCAGAAAAGGTGATGGGCCGGAACGACTGGCTGGTTTACCGCAAGGGGCACGACTGCCTCATTTGCGGCTAATAGCTTGTCACGAATCGTCTCCTCCCTTTTAAATGCACATATCACGGCGACGCCCACGACGCGTGCAACCTTGTGTTCTGCCATTATCCAGAATAGGCTAGGGCGTTGGTCGTTTTCCATGACCTGCTCAGTTAGGACTGTCATCTGATCATCGAGGCCATTGGCACAAACTCAAAGGAAAATGTAAACTCCATCCCTTATAACATGGGAAAATGCACTAGTTACAGTTTGTTCATATACTGAGCTTTATGAACAGCAGTTTGGAAAAGCTTTCTTCAAACCTGGCGAAGGACGATTTATTCATTACGGGCACAGCACTTATGGTGATGTTAGCCTTGTCAACAGTAAGAACTTCCAACCATACAAATACATGGAAAGTTGGAATCACTTTGAAGAAACTCCTCGAGACGCCTTCTAAAGCGATTTGCAGTCGATAAGCACGGAACTCAGTGCCGGACAACGATGAAACTGTATTTACGAAGTTTACCTCATTTAACAGAGGAACTTCGCAACGCACACAGCGACTATCCGCTGGCCCCTAAGAGAATGATTGTTTCGGAAGAGAGGCTATGCGACTGGGGGCTGTCGGTGAAGTTTCTGAGAACGCACGCCGGCTTGTCCCGAACATTCGCAGGAAAGCCTGCAGCCCTACACGAAGCTCCGGATGCATGGACCGAAGCCCTGCAACCTGGTGTTCGAGTTCGATCAAAGAGCATGGATGGTGTGATTTATCGACATGAACACAGACCTGAGGACCGCGGCAAAGAAAGAGTTTGAAAATGACTTCTTCAAGATTATGAACAACTCCATCTTTGGCAAAACCATAGAAAATTTATGCAAGAGGATCCGCGTGGATCTGGTCAGGCCCGGAGGCGAGGAAAGTCCGGTTCTGCCGCCTGTTTGCAAACCCAGCATTTGTGTCAGGGAAAACGTTTGAAGGCAATCTGGTGGCTACGCACTCCAGAAAGGCCAACTTAAAGCTCAACCACCATATATGTATAGTGTGGTGGCCTACTAGAAATATTCATTTATGGAAGCCTTCGTTAACTTTCTTAGCCGCAGTATTAAACTTGTTTTTGAAGCCATAGCGGAAAATACCCTCCCCCTTATTTATCATAAACAAATAACTGAGCTCAAATCGACATTTCACACCTACTATTTGATTAAGAGAAAGTATTGATGTACACGGATGTTTTAGAGATTAAAGAATGGCCACCATGCCGACTTTTTAAGTGCTTCTTTTTTTTAATTTTTTTTGGCCGGTTGCCCAAAAGCTGTCGAATGATATGTTTATTGTTCAGTATATCATCCTATTTAGTTGCAAAGATTTTATCAAATTTAAATGTAGATCTTATTCACATCCTGAAACAATAATACTGATTCGTCAAATAGACAATAGGGTGTAAGGTCTTCATGCAGGGTATCAGAAATATTTTCTTCCGCATAAAATAGTTAAAGAAAATGGGTATAGCACGATACATGATCACAGATATAGTGAATTACATTTAGTTTGTGAATTAGTGTAGTAGAATGAACCTTAAATTTGTTCACCTACGTTAACCCTCGTCCATTAGTGAAATAGAGGCATCTGTGTTTGTAAGCATTACCATAACACATACTGAGTACGATGACTTGAGTTAGATGTCTGGAGTAAGATGTTGCAAATACAATTCAATTTAAAGCAAGAAATAGGGGAATCGGATTTTTCAGTGCATGTAAACAAATTATGTAAAACAAATATTCTAAATTTTCATAGTATGTTTATTACAAAGATTTTAAACAAGGTGATATAGTTACATATAGCATTTGTATCACAGACTTAGGGGCAACATGTTCCATATTTCAATCAGATTCCACTGTTTTCTTGTTTACGATGGAATTGTACCTTGTAGCGTCAAACTCGAGATATCAGACCCAATGTGTACAATAACTTACCGCGTCCAGATGAACTTGTATGTGTAAGAATGTATGCACAGTTGGTCATATTCATTATATTAATATGCATGTACATTTAAAGGGAAATGATCTCCTTGTGACAAGTGAATTTTCTTAAATGTTATCTGTATATGAAATTGGGTATTTACAGAAATGTTGCTCTTAAGCACTTTGATGAGAGCTGATTTCTGGATTTCTTTCCAGCAATCGATCACTTTCCCGACGTGCAGAACTTGTCGCCATCTAGATAAGCTCTTCACCTTTAAAAGCAGTAATTGTTCGAACGTCTGAAACTGTTTAGTTTGTTCCTATGTGGAAAAGTGATAGGCGCTTGAAAGCGACCCGAAGTTTTGATTGTCGTTAAAAATGTTTAAATTTGGATATTAAAAATTTTGGAGGAAAAGTTACACGTCTTAACAGTATAAAAGAGTATTTTGATAACAATTTGAGTTTACACAACGAATCGTTTATACTTATCTTTCTGTAAAGAAAAACAGCAGATGGTAGAGTAGGTTCCACTGACCTTATAACCTGATAAGTTGGTTCATCATGTATATCCATGGTCATCATTATTGATTTTACAATTCAACATCGGTGTTCCATGTGATTTAAATTTATGAGTTCCAAAATGAACTTTAGGGCAACAGCGAATCGGTAGACCAATGTATAACTGGTGAACCTTAGGAACGTCATGACAGTATCTTTGATGGCGACTTGTCTCCAGACATCTAAAGCGAATGTTTGAAATTAATATGCCTCAGTGGATTTTAATAAAATTTGTGCATATATTTCTGTCCACTTTGTTTATTCATTCAAAGAAGTATGAAAAAAAATAGTTCGTTTTCCTTTAAAGTACTGTGTAAATGTTTACCATGTATATATCTAGCATACAACTTTTGTACTACTGTGTGAATGTTCACCATGTATATATCTAATGCATATATCTAGCGCATAGCATATGTACTAGTGTCTAAATATTCACCATGCATATATCTAGCATACAGCATATGTACTAGTGTGTAATTGTTCACCATGTATGAATCTAGTATACATCATATGTATTAGTGTGTAAATGATCGAATTTGACAGTATGAACGCAGAACAGCAAGATTGTGTTCCCAGTTTTCAGATTACAAATCTAGGTTACACTGAGCATTTAGTCGTACAACTGCAATCTGTCTTCCCATAACCTCGACAACCTTGCTGTTTGTATACATGTGTGCCTGCTAATGTGTACCAAACCGGTAAAAACAACAAATAATATATAAAGTTTGTTCGTAACAACGATGGAGCTCGTACCAACGATGCAGTTCCATCCATGTATCTATCTCGTTTGTATGGAACTAATCTGAGGTTTCTTCCTTCAATAAGATCCAAAGGAACAAATGCGATGTCTTCCTACAAAAGGGCGTCATTTGTCTTCTTTGTTTCTTCATTATCTTGTGATGTCTCCTAAAGGTTTTCCAGCAATCGATCCTAATAAAGGAACAGGCACTGTCACGAGGGTCCTCACTCCTTATAGTTTTTGGATATCGTTATCTAGAAGATGATCGACCACTGTGTTATTGCCTGGATCGAGAAAACAATAAAATAAAACATTAAATTAATGGATGGAATAACAAGATCTGAGCAGAGATATAGAACAGAATAACATGAACCCTCCCCTCGTACGGAAAATATCACATAAAAATGAAATTGAACATGACATTCGAATCATTCACTTTCTCTTAGAAAGAAAGTAACCGTTCTTTTATACCGATCGAACAAATTTCATCTTATAATCGAGTGTCTGACAGAACTCAAATTGCCGGCATGTCAGCATCACCTGGTTGCTTACGGTCTTTCCAAATCACTGTTGGTGATAAGTCGGCTTTGCCGTATTTGTTTTATAAGTATGATTCACATGGTCATGTGGTAAAACTGGTTTTATCTTGTGATCTATAAGTAGAGTCAGGTGTTGCATTTAAGACAGGTAAGTTACTTTTCTCAATTCGTATTAGAAGAAAAGCTTGAAATCTTTAGGATCAATGAGTCCCATGACCTTCAAGACAAATAAATTAATTCTTACAATGTGTATCAGACTAATGCATGAAATTCTTCCATTACATTACATGATTTCTGTTACAATCAAAACAAATGCATGTATGATTATCTTCTGAACTCAAGGAACCGTGAGGTATGAATATGAAACGAATAAACTCAAAGCATAATTGCAAATTTACATTAATGAACATATTGTATCCAACTGTGGTTAACCATATGCTTTACTGATATTCTCTCTCTCTCTCTCTCTCTCTCTCTCTCTCTCTCTCTCTCTCTCTCTCTCTCTCTCTCTCTCTCTCATGTCCTCAAGTTTCCGACACACGTCCCTTGGATAATCTAACGAGAGATAATTACTATTTCCAGAACTGAATTCTGGCTTGCCTCAGAAACTTAGACTGTTTAATTTCGGGAAGATTTACTTAAAACCCTTAATTCCGTCAGAGAACACGTACATCCTCGATTAGATTAGCCAATCAGGATTATTTTCTCTAACCACCAAAAAATTGTAACACTCCCATCAAAGTCAGAATAATCCTTTCAAGTCTGCCTATATTAATAACTATTCTGGAAAATATCAATTTATGACACCTGTTTCAAATAGCCCAAATTTCCCAAAGTGTTTGTTCTGGTTTGTCTCAACTATGTCATTTTCCGCTATTGATCTTATACTGACATATCTGTCGGACCATTATTGAATTCAATTCATACTCCAAACAGAAAAGATCCCATTCCTCGCAGTCAGCAATTTATTGCGAGTCTAGTTCATATGTCAAACGTAATGGTTACGTGTCACGCTGACCAGGACCGAATGAACTGCGAAATTATCTCTACAAAGTTCTCGCTCTTACAAAAAGCAATTCACCATTACAGCCACACGTAACAACGGTCCTATCAGCATGGGTGGAAATCCTCTTCTTTGAACCAGCATTTGTTTTCGTTTGACTAATGAGTATTTTCGTTTTCACCATTTGGGGAAGAACTTTTCGATATTTTCCTAATCGCTGTTTATGTATCTTGGACAAAGGTACCGTTTTTTAAAATCATTCAAACAACGTTCACACAGCAGCAATTATTTCTTAAAGAGTTTTTTTGAATGAAGGATTGGAGTTAGTCGATAAGGACCAAACATCCGACTGTCTAGCTAAACGAGGAGGTATTCACCTTCGTTTCCCTTCTTTTGAGGAAAGTTGGGTCTTGGGACGACGAGGGTTGTGATGTAAACTTCTCGGTGACATCGTTTGTTTCAGGAGCAAAACACTGAAGCAAATCTTATCGAACACTTCTTTTCTGTCCTGGAATTCGTGTCCACTGAGTGTCGAAAGTTCATATCAGATGTTTACTATAATTACCACACGAAATGAGATGTTTTGAACGGATTAAACGGATTCTTGTTTGGATAAATTCAGTAAACTGGGTAGCACACCTTTTCTGACTTGGACTTTTTTTGAAGGAAACGTCACGTTTTTGGCTTCAGCAGCAATCGCTAGATCAGTAGAAGTTGCTGGCATGAAAAGTAAAAGTTCCTTTAGAAATGGGTTTCCATTTCGTCATCAAATTAGGAAACAATGGTCTGAAATCAGGTTTTGCAGGCATTATCATTAACGGGTATGAAAAGGTAGCTTTCATAGGAGAATACGCCGTCACCGAGCGGCACGGTGTTCTGGAGTACGTGCAAGTTCTGGCTATAGTATCTCTCTGGCAGGAGATTTATTTCTTGGGGCTTTTGTTTTGCTTTTTGTAAGAGTGAGAACTTGCTGCACCACTACCCTTATTTTGGGTTTGCCGTCTTTGTGTGGATTTGGCTTTTTTAGTTTTAGCTCCTGGATTAAAATTCCATTTTTAAAGGGATCGAATAATGACACCAACAAAAGAGCCACTTCCACCAGTTTTCATCGTCATTTGTATTTTTTTACTTTGAGCATTGATTATTGTATCAGCCGGTTGGGACAACACTTATTTATGGGGTTTTTTTTTTCAAAGAGACGTTAGCTTTGATGGGGTAAGCGAATGATGCATCGAAGTAACTGAAATACTGTTAAGACAAATCATCGCAATACTTCTTTGAAACCCGCTTGAAACAAGCATGTGCGGAGGACTTGTATGTTTTCTTTTTCCGCGACTGATGGCATATCAATTTCGCAGGAGGAATAAATTGAAAGGATGGCATGTTGAAAACTGTTAGAAAGAAAAGAAGTGCAAAGTGTTTTATAGTTGTTTTCAAGCAGACGCCTAAGGGGACGTGTAATTTACAGGAGAACCTTTTGGCACCATTTGAAAAACAAATTGGGAAGAAATCTCAAATAAACGGAGTAGTAGGTTTTAAATCGATAAGTAAATACGACGTCGTCGTACACATACTTCAGCCAAAGTATTTGTCTAACACTTGCACTTGAGATTTGTCTCTTTGATGTTACACAATACCACTTAATGGGCATTGGAACTGATGGTATCATGTGCGTTACGTTGTTACATAAATTTTGAGTAATGTAAATATTACCAGTTTTTCGATGATGTGCTTTTCGTGTAAACCAAAGTTTAACTTCTTATTCCTCTGGTCCTAACATTTCATCGAAGATGACAGATGTGTTTGTCTAAAGATAAACATGATCCCACTTGTATTCGCAAAGAATTCTATCTACAAATGAAATGGATTCTCCTTGAGTAACTTGTAAGCCGAGTGCTACTCCTTGTAACACCACCCGATACGTTGTAGTGGACGATAACAAAAATTGTGATTCGTATTCGATAAAATGTTTCACAAATTCGGTTTTGCCTAAAACCTCAATCCAGCAATCAACATATGAAAGGGAAGACGAAGATATAATGCAATCCAGCTTTTCGTCAACCACATTAAGAACGGAGGATGAGGTTGCAGCCATAACCATGGCATTTGGAATTCTGAGATTTCTATCAACGACACAAAATATCTTGTACATTTGATGGATGTTTTAATATTTGGAGGGGGGGGGGGTCCAAAAAAAGTCTAACAACAAGAACATCATATTTACATTTGCTTACATGTTAGATTTGTACGCATTCCTTCTGGAATGTAAGGTTTGGAAGCTAAACAGTCACATCGTCTCACTCCACAATGAATTTGCGTCTCCCGACTTTTAATCCTTGGTGACTTATCTGATAGCAATAAGTGTATGCAAGAAATCCTGTGATACTGGTAATGGCATCAAAATGCTCTTGATGATAATACACGTGAATGTATTTTTCATATGGGAAATCAGATCCTCGAGACACTAGAGCTGCAAGAACGACTCGAGGGAATGAGACAAGACGTCCTGAAGTTTCTACATTTCAGGAATGCCACACACGGTCGCTTTGGAATGCATGCCTGATGCAACAGGAGTTCTGATTCTCTTCGTTATTTAGTTATGTCCGATTTTCTAATGCTTTAACAAGATCTTTTCTCATCTGCGATAACGCTCTTCTCGACCCATGACGATGGTGCGGGCTAAGCAACTTGGACTTTGTTAATTATCAATTTAGACGAAACTCTGTTTAGGTTCTGCGAATTTCGCCCACCAAGAACACATTTATACGTTGTCTAGAAGGTGACACGTACATGTTTTTCCATCAGTCAATCATGTCAATTTCGTCATTGGATTGTTGGACGTGTTTAATTTTGTCGATGATTTTGGACGATAGTAATTCTGCTGGTGTACTAAACTCAATGCAGACAGAAGACTTCAAACTGTCATGAGAAATGGAAAGTTAAAATATATCGTCATCATTAGTTTGGCATTGTTGTTTCAGTGTTTGTAACAATGACTCCCAAAAATCTGCCATGAAACTTGCTGCTTTCTCTTGTGGCACGTAATACTTTGACTGTTCAAATTTCACCATGTACGTGTAAGTGGCGGTTCTAAATTTTCTGGAAGTCATCTTCCGCGTCTCTTGAATATGCAGATAATCTTCTGAGCTGATGGGCGACTTTCTTTCATGGTGGATATTGACTCTCTTCCTCATGTAGCTGAGTTAGAGGGTGTTTGATCAGGCTCATTCATGTACTACCACTTCAATTAACGTATGAGGCGACACAGAAAGTCGTATTCGTCTCTTAGTTTGATGATCTTCTAGTTTCATCTCAGCAAAATGTGATAGTTTCGTCTTGATTTAAACTTTGCTTTGACTTAGTTGTACACGCTCTGTATCTATATACAGTTTCACACCATAAGAGTGTATATTAATTCCTCTTTCAGACTGTGAAAAAGATTAAAGAATCAAAACAGATCACCTTTCGCGTCAGAGATTTACACAGAGTCATTCTAAACAACGTACACTTCCAACAAGACATCGGATTATACCACTCGAGATAAAAGTGAAGATGCTTGTTGTGTGTTTCAAGGGAAAGGAATTGAGTTCCAGAATGTCCACAATGTCAACGTCAAGGAAAGCCGGTAGAAAATAGGAACAAAAGTAAAGATACCTGGTATCATTGTCAGGTTAAAGGACATTGGTCTTCCGAAAGTCCCAAGACAACTGTGAACAAGCAGGAGAAGATGAAGGAGGATCTTTCTTCAGAAACAGATGCACTCATGCCCGTCAAGAAATTCAGGAATGCAAGACAACCAGAACAAACGCTGAGGAAGAACTCATACCAGTGCAGAAATTCAGAAAGCAAAGAGAATGGCCATGCAAAAAAGGAAGAAGAAAATTCACCTCTGTCATTGTTTATGAAATTTCATTGTGATTCTCATTTACAAATGTCTATACCAAAGAAAGGCAAGAAGTGTTTCTTTGTCTTAATTTGATCTTTTAGTATGGATAAATGCACACACACACACACACACACACACACACACACACACACACACACACACACTTGAATCAGGAAAGGGTTTTAAGTTTTACTTGATTTTTCAAACATTGCCTAATATCTCTTTTCTAAGAGATATAAATGGCCTGAAGAGGACGATTGGCGTTTAATTTTGAATAACAAAGAAACACATGCGCGTAACATGATCAGCTTTAACTGTCTTAATCCTTTTTACAGCCAAGTCCTACTCCTGCTGTTGCTAGTGTTGCTGCTTTAGTAGTGGTAGTAACAACTGCAGCTGCCATCTCAGTAGCAGTGAGATTGGATGTAATGATTGAATGCGTAGAAATCTTGGCACGTAAAAGTCTTTTTTCTCTAAGGCTGAGCTGAACAAGTATGATACATTTCACATTATCACCTTCAAAATGTCATGTAACATACTCGCGATTTCGTTTTCGATACCTTCCGTCTGTTCATTGTCGAAAGTTTTCCTCTTCTCTTCTACTTTTCGCTTTCTTTTTCCTCTTATTGCCGTTAAACAAATGCTTTTTCTTTTTCGTTTTGATGTTAGAAAAATTCTCAAATTCTCCTTTCTGTTTCCTTCTGAAATTATACACCAGTGGCAGTGATGGAAAACGAGGTAGTATTCAGTCGCAGGCAAAATTTCTTGATGTGACAACAGAAAATCAGCCAAAGCTAAGTCATCCTCCTCAGAAGAAGAATATTGGTTATAGTAGTAGTTGCAGTAGTCAATATACTATCAATCCAAGAGACCGCTCCGGTGGCCTAGTGGTTAGAGCGTCTGCCTCGGATGCGGGAGGTCGCAGGTTCGAACCCCGACAAGTCATATCAAAGACATAAAAAGTTGTAGTGACAGCTGCCTCGCTGGGCGCTCAGCATTAAGAGGTTAGTGTTAGGACTTGTCGGCCTGGTGTCAGGATAATTTGACTGGGTGGGACATCATGCTACATGTCTGCGGTAGGATTCCCCAGTGCTAGACATCACTATAAACTGCTACACTGCAGATATCGTAGCGATATGACTGGAAAATTGTTAAAGCTACGTTAAAAATCCAAATTACACACACACACACACACACACACACATCAATCTGAGTATGACAGACACAACGACACAGAAGAGAAGAGTGTAGGTGGAAATATAAGGGTATCTGAATAGACGATTGGTGTATGGGTCTATTCTGTGAGTAAAAGTTTGCAGAGAAGAAGATCAGTGAAGCTATGTCCGTAATGTTAACCGACTTTTGATAACAAACACCCCTTTTCAGGGCCACCCAGATCTCTAGAAAAGAGATGTACTAATAATTTGACAAACATTTGTGTTTAATGTTTTGTGTATGTATGTTTTGTGTAGGTCTTTGTATTCCCCAAAACTGAAACTTGAAACCGCTTACCACTTCTTGTGTTTTTATGTGTGATGAATATAGTAGCGTGTCTATAAACACTTCCAATCCTCGTGTGTGACAATTGTTTGTATTTTTGTGTTTGAGAGTGTGTATCTTTTATCTGTTCCCTCCTCTTGTGCGATAGTGTGTTTGTATGTATGTAAATATAGCGTTTGTACAAAACATCCTACCATTTTGTTGTATAGTAGAGGTGTCTTTGGATTGTAAGGGTGTGTATTTGGATAGGTGTTGTTCGTCGTTCGATTTAGAAGATGACCATGCCATCACTAACTGGTTCGGTTACGTGAGTACATGAGTGACTGACCAGGTAAATATATGCTCTGAACTATCTGCAGGCACACTTGACAAGAGATGCCGCTTGGATATGCTTGATCAATAGAGGACGTGCTGCAGTTCTGAGATGTTAGCAGATCTCTCTATTCCACTGCCTCTGTAATTCTCCTCCATTGATAGTCCGTAGATCTAGTATGGATCAGACAGTTCCATGGAGAACATCCTGTGCGAAATCTTCCCAAGATTCATGGTCAACGTTGTGCGTGTTTCAAAGATGAGGAAATGTTTTAAGCGTTTCTTTTGACCACCCTGGCAGTCTTTCCCTCCTTCAAGCTAGCCATAGAAGATCATCTTTAGTAGTCGCTCTTCTGACATCCTGCTGACGTGACCTGCCAATTTGAACTGTGTTTTCATCAGAGAGTATTGATGATTGGAATGTCTGCCCGTTTAAGAACCTCAGTGTATGGGACCCTGCCCTGCCATCTTATCTTCATCAGTTTCCTAGGGCATCCCATGTGAAAATGGTTAAGCATCTTAGGATGGCGTGTGTACACAGTCCATGTTTCGCAAGTATACAGCAGGATCGGCAATACATTGACTTTGCAGACCTTAAGTTTTACTTGTAGACTGAAAGAATTTAGAAAGCTATATTTATGTGTCTGCATAGGAAGTGGGCCTTTTTCATTGGTGTTTTCATCATGATTAAGATCATAGATCAATATTAAATTTGTATGGCATAGCTATAGCTAAGAAATTATAAAGGAGACAATTGTGACTTAAAACAAGGATAATAACGGTGACATAAGACAAGTATAGTAACAGTGACATAAGACAAGGATAGTAACAGTGACATAAGACAAGGATAGTAACAGTGACATAAGACAAGGATAGTAACAGTGACATAAGACAACGAAAGTAATAGTGACATAAAACTCTGATTGCAATAGTGACATAAAACAAGGATATCAATAGTGACATAAAACAAAGATAGTAGTAGTTATTATTATTATCATTATTATTATTATTATTATTATTATTATTATCTAATCTTTCGCCGGGTTAAACAATGCATAGAGGCAGGAACAGTCTCTCCAAATACCATAACAACATTGTTTCAGAACAATTATTTTAAGTCTTTTTTGGACAACACACAAAAGCTATCACTTAGATAAAGATGAAAACAACAATAAGGTTTACTGAAGGCTGTATCATATGTTTTTTCCGAGAATAATATGGCGCAGATAGCGCAATGCCTAGTGGGCAAATGACATCATACAATATTTACAGCTCGCTAAACAACGTATACCCACACACACACACACACACACACACACATCATCCAATAGGCATACACTGACTAAGCGCTATTTTTACTGACCAGCACTCATGCTTCATAATGAACAAAAGCAAGGAAAGGTACGATAAAAGACACAAAAGTATAAAAGTAGAATTTAAACTACTTATATGAAAAAAATTAACTTCCCTACCCTTTTACTTCCTTAATATCTCCTTATAAACAAAGTAAAGAAAACCCAACCCCCTCCAGCTGCCATCTTCTTTTAATCAAAATTGCTGTACCTACGATCTTCATAATTCCTATATATTTATGAGGGAAGTGAACGAAGAAAACGGTCCAGTGCATACGCACATATACAAACATAGCCTTCTACATGCAGAAACATATCCGTTATAAATCCTGTTAAAAGCGCAAGAATAGTTTGAAATCTCTTTACTACCCACCATTTTAATTCTTTCAGTAAACTGCTACTCATTGTCGCTAAATAAGCATATTGGTAGTACGTTTTGGGACAAAAAATATCCAGTTTCAATGTGACTATAGATTACCTAATGGTATCTTGATCGTCCTAGATTTAAGTCGAAGAGTGAAAATGTGGCTATAGTTTTTAAAGTTTTATATTATTGTTTTTCGATGTTACCAATTTACCGGCAGTTAATTTGCAAACTTTTAATTGTACAGCTAGCCAGGTTTTAGTTTTTCAGTTTCGTTACAAGAATACAAGGTCTGACCTCGGTTTACATAATATTGTCGAGACAGACAGCGACAGAGAAACAGAGTTGGAGAGCAAGAGGGAGAGAGTAAAAAATGTAACAAATAAACAACTCGATTGAGAGTAATTTTGTACGTAATTATGAGTAATTTTAACTATGGAAAGTTAATATATCATACATTAGAGATAGAGAGAGTAAAATAATTAAAAATGGCAACTCTCTCTCTCTCTCTCTGTAGCTCTAGGTTTTATAGAAACAAAATTGATAAACCAAATCTGGCTAGCTTTACAAACCTACTACCAGTAAATTGGTAAAACGTAAAAACAGTATTACAAAATTCAATTTCTAAACCTAAAGCCATATTTTCAGTTTCGTCTGCAATCTAGTACGACTACTGCATCATTGTGTACACTGAGGTCAGCTTGAAACTGGATATTTATGACCCAAAACTTTCTGATAATGTGTTTATCAAATGAGTAGCAGCTTAGTAAAAAGAATTATAATGTGGGGCAGCAAAACGATCCTAAACAGGATTGTGTATATAGAAGGCTATGTTTCTGTGCCTATGCATTCACACTTTTATCTTCTTTCACTTCCCTGATACGATTATAGCGGATTAAGAAGTGGTACGGGTTAATAATGTTGCGTAAAAGTTGATGGGATTGTGGGTTTCGCTCGTTTTTAAGGAGATAATAGGGAGATGGAGGGATAGTGAAGTTATTGTTTGTTAATAAGGAACTTATGTTCCAATTTGTATAATCCTACCATGTGTTGATGAATACTAGTAACCATGAGTGTTGGTCAGTCCAAACGGCGCGTGGATTAGTAAGTGTAGGTGTATTGGATAATATGGGTGGGGATAATGGATAATAGGTGACCCGGAATGGGTCAGTAAATGTAGTTTTAACATTGCATTTCCCTTTAGACCTTATATATATATATATATATATATATATATATATATATATATATATATATATATATATATATATATATATATATATATATATATCCCATAATTCACTCTGGACTTTAACATATTTAGTTTTTTTTATATTATTTTAGATATGTAGACCTTATTAATTTTAATACAAATGCACCTAAAAATACAAACAAAAAAATGCAGTATTTCCGAACCAATCTAAATAGAATCGTTACTTCCTGGTTTATGTTCTTGTGCTACTTTTGATGTCCGGTTCTACTATGTATGTAAATTACTTGCATGCTTTGTAATTTTGAAGGAATGAAAAGGTGAATAATATTCGACAACGTAATAAATTGCTTGATTTTCATATGCATGTTTGGTTATTGAAGAGACTATTCAATATGGATAGCGTGGACAAGGACATATTTAACACGACTGATGCGAGTTTCACACATGGCCAATGAAGAATAACTCTTATCGGTGTCGTACCATTTATTTCTTTTAAACATAAACTGATACACCTATCAATTTATTTTTGGAAACTCTTATCTTATTAATGTCGAAACCGTTGGGGGGTTTTTTTTCTTGTACAAGACAACCTTCTTACTTTAGAAAAAAAGTACTGTCTTTCTTAGATCATTTGTACTATCTTCGAGGACAATATTGTTTTTAAAAAACATGGTATGTGCTGTTTATACGTGCGTTTCGGTTTAAAGCCTTGTATTACTTAAGATCTTTTATTGTTTGAATTGGCGTTGGGAAAAAATTAAGAGACCTATTAATTAGACAGTTATTATGTACAGTGTCATTCACTTGACTTCATGATAGCTTAGATAGTTTTGTAAAAGACACCTCCTTGTTTTCGTAACTTATGTAGTTCTCAGAATATTCACAAGAATAGATGTTCAGTGAGTTGCGATTGGAATAATTATGTGTAAAAAATCTTTTGCATAACGTTTTGGTAGTACTTGGCATAAAACACTGATGTAAGGCTTACCGCTGCGTACTCAGGAAACATACGGATGTGAATCAAGAAAATTCGTGCAACTGTGAAATTAGCGTTTCACGAATCTATACTTTGATTAGAGGAAAATGTTTTCTAGTAGTAGCGCATCTAAAAACCCTAAATGACAACGACTATTGTCCTGCATCATCAGAAATATGATAATCATCGACCTCGGGTGCTCGACATTGTTTGATTCGCTCGGTCGTGAGATACATTTTGACCCAGCCGTTTTACAATATTATCAATACAGTCTGAAACGACACGTTTTGAAAGTAGTAGCAAACTCGGCCTAGAATCCATCTTTGCTGTCAAATGAATAGATCAAAGGCTGATCCTTTAAACATTTGAGAGAGAGAGAGAGAGAGAGAGAGAGAGAGAGAGAGAGAGAGAGAGAGATTATAACTTAAACTTTCCCTCGGAAATACTATGAGATGATCCCCACTATTTCATCACTCAGCAAATGACTTTCATTATTGCATTGAATCGGTGACATCAGTAAATAATCTTTTTATTATCACTGAAAATAACGTGCAAGCATCAATACACACTCTCACGAGGACTCTCGCCATTTGGGACTACCATTGCGACGCGTCGTGTAACTATTCATGTTACCTTTGATCATACTCTATTTTTAGACTTGGAAAACCCCTAATTGTGGTTTAAGCTTGACCTTCTTTAAACTCGATTTTCAGCCCTTTTACAATGAACAAAAGCTTAAATTCACATTTTTTTTCTCGGTATTTTGAATCAAACAGAAAACGAATGCAAATGTAGAATTTATCAAAAATACAAGAGCAGTGCTTCAAGTTTCGCTTGACCAGTAGTAATCAAATGTAGTTCTAAGCAGGGCTTAGAAAAATTAAATGACAATGTCTTTAACCCTATAAGCCTGATATCGATAAACATAATATTTACCTTCTTATATATAGCAATCAACACATAATTTGTAACTTTATCAAATAAGCCGAGAATCGAACTGACTATCCAGTATTAAAGAACAGTCTACGTATTTCATGAACATTGTGCTAAGTCATGTGATATCGCGGCGTCATCTTTATTTTTACCGCAGTCTTCCTTTTCCCCCCATAGGTTTGTCTGTATCATGTGATCGTTTGACTTTAGACGTGAAGAAAAATGGAGGCCGCGATATTGTGATCACATAACCATGTTATGTTGGAAGAATGGTGTCCAGTTTCTGAACAAGTAAATTTGGCTCGTAGGTCGGCTTATTAAAGAAATGAAGTGAGTTTTATTTGGCATTGAATTAGGCGATATAGATATTCTAAATATCCATATCAGTCAGTATGGCTTGACCAATGTGGCTTAATTTTGCTAGCACCTGTTTAAAACGACTATCCAATTTCCCTATCCCATGGTTTCGGCCAATTCCTTGTTTTAGATATGGAATAAGTCCTAACATCATATCCAAACATAACTTTTCAAACGGGGTGGGAATGGTCAGAGGATAATATACTTTAACATGACTCTTGGAATATTTTATATCATTTTCTCTTAAGGATAATGTACGTTATCCTAATGACACAAAGCAAGGTGCAATACAGAAATTAGCGCCATATCACATTTAGACTGATTGAATCAACAATTTTTGTATAAAAAATCTCCAAAGATAACAAATGACTCCGTTCTCTCTCTCTCTCTCTCTCTCTCTCTCTCTCTCTCTCTCTCTCTCTCTCTCTATATATATATATATATATATATATATATATATATATATATATATATATGCAATTGACAAGGAATTATTCTCATTCAGGACTTTGAATTTCAAGTTTGCTTTTCTTAACTGATTCTCTCTATTAGAAAAGTTGCCCGACTGCAGGGAGCGCAGCACGCAGACGGAGTCGCTAATTACAACTACATTCATTATATGGGTGATTGTATTCCATTTAACTGTATAAATAGAGCTGTTGTCGGACAGTCTCGCCCCCGATATGATGTCATCACCCAAATTCACCTCTGCTGCTGCAGTGCATACTGGGTCTGGGGATTTAGAGTTCTCAGTATAAATTTCGGTATATCCTTCGTATCTACCGTCTATCTCCGTGAGGATAGTTACAATTAGCTCAAGCGGTTCTTCGTGTTTTGTCCCGTATTTAAAAGCATTAAAGTTTATTTTAGGGGTTGTGCAGGTAAGTGGAGCAGGGTAGGGGTATTTTGTCTTTTCTGCCTGCATATTGGGAATTTTTAGTTTTCTTTCTAATTCGTGGGTCATTTTAAGACCGGAAGTAGTTCATGATTAAAGGGCTTAATACATCTCTCGATGGTAGTCCCGGTAGGGTGCTACTTGTCGTGGACTGAGATCCTCAATAGCAATTCTTCTTGTCCTAGTCTAAGGGTCTGTTTCCCCGCTAGAATTTGTAGCTCCTCCACATAGGTGCTTTCGAATGCACCGGTACTGCTGCTGCTGATGATGATGAGGTCAAATTATAGTGGTGTGCGTACATTGTACATGTACCACTGGTTTATTCCTGCGCAGCAGGAAAATAAATTGTTCCTGGGGAAAGGAATTAGAGCCACATCCCCCAGGCGTTTATGCACTCAAAGAGTGCTGTTAATTTTAACCTTCAGGTCGCAGAACTATAGGTTCTAAGATACAGGAATGTTAGGCTGTCATGAGTGGGAAATTAACCCAATACGCACTCATGTTTTCAGTCTGCTTTTACCAAACTGAGTAAATGAGTGGGAGTAGTACCGTCACGCACTCATTTATTTCGTTGTTTAGAGAGTTATGTTTGGTATGGTATTTATGCACGCATTGCACGCTGTTAAATTTTTTATGACTGGTCGAGGAAAAGGAGGACGTAGGTCCGGCAGGCAGGCGCCAATCCGCAGGCAGGTGCTCGGTGACTCCAGGGTGTTGGCCTAAAATTTTCGTTTTGTACGAGTTTTTGAATTTTGAAAATTGAAATTACGAAATTGCCGAATATTTCTTGAAAATTTCTGAATTTTGGAAAAAAAAAAAATGTACTGTTTTGAAATAGTAGAAAAAAGAAGTAGGTACCTCAGATGACAGCCATTTGTGAATTATTAATTTGAATTTTGTCACCGGTGCAGATAATTAGAGCTTTATATTGACTTACGTCGAGTGTACTTAATAGGTTAGGGTGGCCGAGGCTCACGCCTGACACCCATAACCGAATATTGATCGAAATGGTGTTCTATATAATGTGCGAAGGGTGGTCTGACCCGCTCCCCATTCGGTTCCCTTGAGCTTCCTCAGGAAGTTTAAGTCCCGTCCACATTTTTTCACAGACAGACTGGTAAATGCACCGCTTTATATGGGAGAAGCATTGAGGTGAGGAAAAATCCCTCTGATTGGTACACGTACGTAAAAATAAATATGACCAAGATCAACACCGAGAATGGTGAAAGAGCATATAAATACAAGTTGTTTTCAGCAAATAAAAAACAAAGCACCAATTTTTTCAAAATCAATATGTTTAATTCTAGGAAGGAGAAGCTTATCTAACTCAAACATGAATATGAAACGAAGTTTTCAATATGAACGTATTTACAAGGTTCACATCGTTGTGGAATCAAACTTGACTTAAAATGATCTAAGGTACTGTCATTTTGCTATCGATGCACACTTCATTTATGACCTAAAGAAAACCGACAGCCATACTGTTCACAAAACAATCGATCTGTTTTGTCATCATTTCTTGAGTACTCACGGTCAAAACAAATCACTAAATGTTCTGAGGGAAATCCAAGACTGCGTTGTTGATGAAAACCCACAATATTATCCACGCACAGTAGAATCTAATCCCTGTAATTTTACATCATTAAAATGAGTCGATACATCATTTCTTCTTATAAAGGCAATGGTGTGATCTTCCTGACGAGTCACTGGACACTGTCGTCTGTGTTGTTTGAATATCTTTAGGTTCTCGAAGGAAAGTTAGTCTTTTGGCGCACAGCACAGGATTCCAAGAAACTGTGTACGAACTATGAGTCAGAAGGTAATGACTTTCCTACGTATCCATTCTGTTTTTGTTTTTTGTTTTCACAGATAATGATAAGTCATGAGTTTACACCTGACTTTTTCTTTGAAGGTTTTATCAATTAAGCCGATGTATAACGTGTCTTCTCCGTACTCTGTTGTAAGTAAGTTTTGATGTGTTTGGTCTCCAGAAAATAAAAACATTGGAGGTAAGAAATGATAATGCAAGTTTCTACCACTTTCTCAAAATTTTTTCTTTCTAAATGAAAGTCTGTGCCTTTTCCAATTACTCTTCCAACATTTCTTCTTTTCTCATCATCAAACATTCGTCGTGTTTTTTCTGAATACGATGATTGATTTGACATCCAAAACAGTGTTCTCTGCTTGGGCCAGTGTTTCTATCAGTCAAGACAGTAACACAAAAGAGGCCATATGTTGTTGTTCTTCTTGCCATCTTGACATCATGGCAGTATTTTTGTCTTCGTTGTTTATGCCTGTTGTGGTTATCGTTCTGGATCAAAAACATCCTAAAAACGCCTATCTCAACAGGTTCTTCGTTTTCCATCGTCGTTTTTACTAGCTTATGATCGCTTCTTTAAACAGTATTGTCAAATTCCGCATGCAGGATGACATTCAATTTGTTTGCCAGAGCTATTGCACACAACGTTGGCCTGGCTTTATAGGGTGGAAATGTATTTTGTCGCTGCCTTGGTCTGAAGTGAAATCAAAGCATATCCTCCGGCGTAATCGTCGAAATGCCGTGGCTGCTGTCACGTGGTTTTAATTACCGCCGATCTCAAGTAATTTTTCTGAGCAAAGTTAGGTTCAAAAGTTCAGGTACACAAAGTATGGCCCTTTCATGTGGATAATAATATTCATGTGGATAATAATCACGATACACCAAGGGAAGTAGCTGATAGCACAGAAACCATCAAGAATGTTCCAGGAAAGCTTTATATCACCACAGCTAATACACTGTACGATAGGTATACGAACGACATCACTTTTACCAGTAAAGCAGAAAGGGTCACGCTGCATCGCTATTGCTAGTAGAAAGAAAAAGCACACGGGCGGTTTTCCTTTCGATAAAAGAGGAGCGGGTAGTTCGTGCTACATGGCTAATGCCTCAGAGTACGACGTCAGTCTGGCCGCAATCGCACTTGAATTCATTACTGAAGGTGGAGTCTGTGGTTGGCCCCTCGTTCGTTTGAGTTATTCATCATATTTCTACGTAGGCGTTTGTATTCGAAGTGACGTGTTTGGCTTGGAATGTTCACCCTTTTTACACTGTTCATCAGCGCGTCTGTACGGTACAGTGTTGTGATCTGGAAGTAGCTCTCCTTTCTGGTACACACTTTGGTGATATTGTAAACGCACAATTTTATGTGGATCTATTGTTTTCACGCAAAAGTCTTGGTTTTGTCCGGACTGTTTTGTTTCTTTCAAGAGATCGAAGTTCACAACTTGACTCGATCGATAATTCAGTGTTAGACATTTGACATTGCATTTGGTATGAATTTATTCATGTCGGCCTCTGTACCGGTGTGCGTAATTTTGGGGCTATAATGGTAAAGCTTAGTATCCTCTGGGTGTTCGCCATTCAAGACGCTTAAACGGTACATACAAATATCGGTCTTAAAGTAATGGACCCGATCTCCTAAATGTTCCAAGACTTCATTCAATTTTAAACGAGCATTGGCTGTCACGTATGCTGAAAATGGGGGTGCAAATTCTGTCTCTTCTTCGTAATATACCAAGCTACAAAGAAATTGTTAGCCATGACTGTAGTATATCGATAGCAGTCCCCATAATGCCGGATCCAAGTGTCATCGGCAGGGTCTAAAATGCATTCGGCAAAAACAGCAAGAATACGAGACCAATTAACGATTTTGCAAGTCCAGGTGGAATCTTACTACACTTGAGAAGAGACTGACAGACTATTAGTTCTTGTATACACTTCCTACAAGCAGGACGCGCTACGCATAAATTGGGGATATGAATGCCAGTCTCTTGCGTTAATTCAATGTCATAAAAGATCAAATCCACTAGGGTTTGTTTTTTTTTTTTTGTTATTGTCCTGATCTTTCTTGAAGTTTTCCTCGAGTTCATTCGCATATTTTGGATGTAAAACTGGTGCTAGAACTTCATGATTTGGTTTATTTCCTGGACAAGCATCTGCCTTTGGACTATTCCTTCGAACAAGATGTCCACAAAAGATTGAGCACAATCTCAATAATTCTCAAGCACGTTTCCGTTGGATGGTTTGTTTCATGTGGTGTCGTTCACAGGTCGGACTGACAAAGGTTCGTTTACAGGTTGATCAATAAATATGTTTTTTTCCTTCAGAAATACATGGTGTGGATGCGAAACAACCACAACATCTTTCTCCACAATGAATATATTGGTCCCGACTGCAGCATCCTTGGTCACGATTCTCGCAAAGGAATGGCATTCCAGAAATACAAAACTTCTGAAAATTATCTTGATGATACAAAGGAATGAATTTTCCGTCCTGGAAATCTGGTCCTCGAGACATGAAAGCTCCACTAAAGACTTAAGAAAATACTTTCAATGTATAGCTAGGAGTCAACACGTGTTGAAATTTCTTTATTTCAGGAATGTTATACACGGTCTCTTTGGAATTGCTTGCCTGCTGAAAAAGGAGTTCGGCTTCTTGTCATTGTTTGGTTCTGTCCGACTGTCTAATACTCTGCCATAAACTTTTCATTTCTGCGGCATCATTCTTCTCGCGCTAAGGGCACTTGATCTTGTGAGTTGTCAATTTGAACGATACTGCATTATGTATTGCAAATTTCCTCCATCAATAACACTTTTCTGCATCCGTCATTTCCAGAAGGTGAAACGTGGTTATTGTGAAGAGTGGCTTTTACGTCAGTCATGCTAAAATTGTCACTGGATTGTTGAACGTGCTGAATTTTGTTGATGATTGTGGCCTGACACTGTCGTTTTAATGTCTCTAACAATGACTCCCACAAATCTATAATGAAGCCCGTCGCTTTCTCTTTTAGCACTTAAGACGTGAACTCTAAATTTCACCGTGTGCATATAAGCGGGGCTCCAAAGTTTTCAGTGACTCACTGTGTACGTTTTTCGAATGTAAAAATAATCTTCGGTAGCTACCGAACGACTTTTTCGTGGATCTAGATTCTCTTGGTCTAGTGGCGGAGGTAGAGGGTTCAGGATCACTCGTGTCATCTTCGAAATAACTTGCATGTATTTGGAGGCCCCGCATGGAGGAGTGGTCTAAAGCGCTCACCGTTACGGATCACTGCCATTTTACCTCGGTCTGTGTGGGTTCGAGTTTCGGGTTCGGCCAATGTGGGTTTGTGAGAAAACTTGCCAGTAGCTTCTCGTTGGTCGGTGGTTCTTTCCGGGGTTTTCCCGGGTTTTTCCTCCACCATTTTACTGGCCGCCATGTATAGCCTAGCTTGTGCTGAATAATGGCGTTAAACCCTACAACAACAACATGCATGTATTTGTGCTAACATTTCAGTTAGCTTATGAAGACTACTTTTGGTGTCGCCTCTTCACTTCCTCTTCTGTTTTTTTTTTTTTTTAGCAAAATGTGATCATTTCATTTTGATTCCAAAATTTATTTTTACTCTGATTTACACAATCTCACACAGACAGATTCTCACCCTAAAAGTGTGCATTAATTCATCTTTTAGACTATGAAGAAGAAAATAAATGGAAGAGTCAAAACAGATCGCCCTTCTCGTAAGAGATTTAAAGAAAGTCCTTTGAAAGTATACTTCTAACAATATTATGGACTACTTCACTCGAAATTAGATTCACGATAATTGCTGTGTCTGTCTAGATAAATGACACTGGGTGCCAGAAAGTCCTCAACGTCAAAGAAAAGGAAAGACGGGAGAAAGAGATACAAAGGTAACGTTATCTGTTATTATTGACAGGAAAATTGACACTGGTCTTTAGAGTGTCCTAAGAAAAAAGAGAACAAGCAAGAGGAGAAGCATAAGGAGGAGCGTTCTTCAGAAACAGAAGAAGAATCAACACACGTCAAGCCACTCAAGAAGGCAAGGCAACTAGAAGAAGGTGAAAAGGAAGAACCCATACCAGTGAAGATTTTAAAAAAGCAAGAGATAGTGAATTGAAGAAGAAAGGATTGGAACTTTTGTGACGTGTTGTGAAATTTCATTGTGATTCTTATGCAAAGAGAATATACGAAATAACCGTGTCTCTTCGTTTTTGTTTTCTTAACTTTCAGCATGGATAAGATACTTAAACATACTCACAACTGCACACAATTGAATTATGATATAAATTTTACTTGATTTTGCAATCATTGAATAATATCTCTTTCCTAAGATGATATAAATTGCCATAAAAAGGATCATTGTCGTTTGTCTGTTCTTTCAATCGCCAAAAAAAAAAAAAACCTTACGGACTTAACATGATCAGCTATGACCGACTCAATTCTTTTCCAAGGGAATGTCTTACTCCTCCTGCTACGGCTGTTGCTGATTTGGTAATGGTAGTAACTACTGCTGGCATTTCAGTCGCAGTGGGAGTGGGTGTAGTGATTCAAGGTTTACAAATATTGGCACGTGTATGTCTCTTTCTATTGGGTTGAGCTGAAGAAGTCTCACAACTTTCTTTTATGTGCTTTAACTCCTTCAAAATATCCTGTAACAAACTCACCATTTCATTTTTACTCCCTACCTTCTGCTATTCACTGTTAAATGTTTTCCTCTCACCTCTTTTTCTTTTCTTTAATTTTGTCATCTTCTTGCTGTTGTTGAATAGTTTTGCTTCTTTCTGTCATTGTAACCAATTCTCCGAATGTTCCTTATCTTACTTTCTGAAATTATCCAGAAATGGTAATGATGGAGAAGGATGTGAAGTTAGTACTATCGTCGCGGGCACAAATTCTTGCGGAAAAGATAGGAAATCAGCCAAAGCTAAACCGAAGTCATCTTCTTGTAAGAAGAATACTGTTTACAGTTACAGTAGTAGTCATAGTCATCGGACTATCACTTCAAGTATACGAAGTATCAGCAGCTGGCGCACCTGAACACATTGTCTTCATTTTCTTCAGCCATAAGTATTGAACTTGAACTATGCTGCTACGGTAAACTGTAGGAACGCTGGTGCACACATATTGAAAGAGACGTATCACTTCCACTCTCTTGTGATTGGAAGAGAGACCAACGCTCTAACTAAATTTATTAACACGCTTTGTCATTGATCCCTTTCAATCTGGTCTTAGCATATATATATATATATATATATATATATATATATATATATATATATATATATATATATATACACACAAGTGCATTGTCCAATGGTTTTAGCAATCCTTAAGACAACTCAGTCATTACATGGACAAGCGTAGAGTCATCGACCATCGTTTTGGTCATGTTATTCAATTCGGACTACCCTCTGCATGTGAAGTCATCATGGGTCATTACCAAGATCACAGACACAGCCAAATGATTAGGAATTCATGGGAGGGGACAACTAAAACGACGGGTAGAATGGGACATTTCTTGTTACAAATCAGAGCAAGAGAATTTTCAGACTATTGAAAGGCCAGAACGTTTCTGTACATCCCCCTCCCCCGTTAAAATGTAATGGTCAGTTTCTAATCTTTTCTGACTGGGGAGTCATACTCTCGTGGTAATAGATCAAGAATGACAATGAAATCAAACCGAGAACTAGCAATGTTTTTGTTACTCTTTCCTCGCTAAACGTCTAGCTAGAGAGATAACGTACTATTTATCTATACTAGTGGGAACAATAGAAACAATTGTGCTCGCACAGGCAAAATAAAGTGTGGAATGAACTTCTTTGGTATATCAGCGTGGATTCTGTATGTTTATACAGAAGCTGTGATTTCTTAAGGTAGTCCGCTTTTGTAAAATCAATGCTTACTGGGTAGTTTTAAAGTTCATTATTATTATGTTATGAAATTATTCATATGACGTCACTTGTTACAACTATAGATATTATGAACTTCTGAGAGAGTGTCGGGTGTAAGGTGAAGTTGTTTACATTTGCAAGATGCAAAGTGGAGAGAATATTGGTATACCTCTATGTTACTTTCATGTACTGTGGCTGAAATGTTTTTGGATATTATTCTTGTGGAAATTGCACATGATCTAAACATAGAACTAACTAAAATGACTGCTCCCTTGTTCTAAAAAATGAGCATGAATTAATCTAAAGTACACTATCTTTAGCAGTTATTAAAAAAGGGAAAAGTAATTTTGCCGGACTACACAATACCAGCTTCAAGGAGTACAATGAATGGATTACTAAATAAATAAAGTGTAAAAAAAAAAGAGTTGAAAGTTATTTTTCTTTACAATTTACCTCTGAAGTCCAGGAAGTGAGAGTGACCAAGCGGAGCTGCAGCTTTTTGTTTTGGAAATGTGCAATCTGAAGTAAGGCCAAGCTGTATACTCTATAACCCATATTACACACATCAATCATACACCAAATTACAGAGAATTAAATGTTCTTTACACAATACCCAAGATATGCAAAGTCTTTTTAAAATAGCCAGTATAACCAGTGATGAAAACCGGGGAAATTATTTTCTTTAAAACAAAAATCTAACCCTTTGCAAATTACGAAACTGTAGAGCGCCACCATAATCTCGTTCAAGCAGACTGTCGTTTCGCTCTGTGTGATTTCCGCCATACCAAGATCTGGTAAAATTGTTCATTGATTTTTTTTACTTATAGTAGGCGCTTAGGTGGGAAACATAACTGTAATAATTTGAGTCATATCACTACAATGTCTGCAGTGTGGCAGTTTATGGTGATGTCTAGAACTGGGGCATCATGCCGCAGACATGTAGCATGAGGTCCCACCCAGTCACATTAGTATGACACCAACCGACCAGTCCTAACACTAACTTCTTTATGCTGAACGCCAAGCGAGGCAGCTACTAGTACCATTTTTATTAGTCTTTGGTATGACTCAGCCGGAATTCGAACCCGCGACCTCACGAATCCGAGGCGGACTCTCTAACAACTTATGCCACGGAAGCGGTCAGGAGCTTAGGTTAAAGCTTGTAGATGTGAAAATACAGAGATACATCTATCTCAAAATTTACCAGTATACTTGTTCTGCACTCATTCATCTAAAATCATATCGAAATCTTTAAAGAATATTGACTAACACAGACGCTGATGCAGGAGGCATCCCTCCATTAGCCAATAAAAAAAAATTTCAATTGCACGTGAAACGTTACGTAATCTCATCGTCACAATGAAGTAAGACATCACCTCATCTCGTCGGCTATTAAAATCACTTATCTGATTTTTGGGAAAGTTTCGTTAACGCATTACAAAAAAAAAATAGTGTTTTTATTATTCTCGTTCAACCTGACCTCTTAGTTTCATAAGATCATCGGAACACAAGGGTCCGGAAAAATTTACTCTTACTCTAAACACCAGAAAGGGGCTTCCCAACATTTTATGAAAAAAGATTTATTTGACTGATGAGATAAGGTCATGTCTTATATAACTGTGATGACATGATGTGTCAAAAATACATTGTCATTTGCATTTGCTAGCTGAGACACAGCTCCTGCATAAGTTGTGGTAATAACTATATCCTTTTAAGTTTTCGCTATTGTTTTGGTTTAGAACAACTTTTAGAGAGAGATATAATTTCAGTTAGTTAGTGAGGTGCTGTATTTGTGATATGATGATTAAAATGGATGTTATCAAAGGTTCTCATTAATAATTTACTAAATTAATCAGAATAATTTAAACTTGGATCTTAATGTAAATACCGACGTAGTAACAACTAGGTATTTCTTCTTCTTCATTAGTCAACAATCTATCATCATTTCTTGCTCTGTTTTATAGTTGTTTCTAGCTCAGTTTTAGTGTTTCAGTCTGATTCGAGTAGCAATTACAGTACTAGGACCATGAGTAGTTATGGAGTAGTATCTAGAGTACTAACAGCACTATTAGGGACCATGAGTAGTTCAGGAGTAGTATCTCGAGTAGTAATAACAGTACTATGATCATAAGCAATTCAGGAGTAGGATCTGAAGTAGTAACAGTACTAGAACCATAAGAATCCCAGGAGTAGGATCTCGAGTAATTACAGTACTATGACCTTGAGGGGTTTAGGAGTTGTATGTAGAGTAGTAACAGTACTAGGTCCATAAATAGTCCAGGAGTAGGATCTCAAATAGTAACAACACTAGGATCATGAGTAAAGGTCCCGATTATTAACAGTACTAGGACCATGAGTTGTTGTTGTTGTTGTTGTTGTGGAGTTTAACGCCATTATTCAGCACACCATAGACTATACATGGCGGCCAGTATAAATGGTGGAGGAAGAACCAGGGAGAACCCTGAAAAGAACCACCGACCCACGAGAAGCTACTGGCAAGGTTTCTCACATACCCACATTGGCCGAATCCGAGACTCGAACCCACGCAGACAGAGATGAGATGGCTGTGATCCATAACGGAGAGCGCTTTAGACCACTCGGCCACTACGGGCCCCAGGACCATGAGTAGTTCAGGAGTAGTATTTCAAGTAGTAGTGACAGTACTAGGACCATAAGTAGTCCCGGAGTGGTATCTCGAGTAGTAACAATACTAGAACCACGAATAGTTCTGAATGTAGGATCTCGAGTTGTAATAGCAGTACAAGGACCGTTAGTCGTTTAGGAGTAGTATATCGAGTAGTAATGGCAGTACTAGGACGATGAGTTTTCAGGAGTAGCATCTCGAGTAGTAGTAAGAGTACTAGGGCCATGAGTAGTCTAGGAGTAGGATCTCGATTAGTAACAGTACTAGGATAATAAATAGTCCAGGGGTTGTATCTCGATTAGTAACAGTACTAGGATAATAAATAGTCCAGGGGTTGGATCTCGATTAGTGACAGTAATAGGATAATAAATAGTCCAAGGGTTGGATCTCGATTAGTAACAGTACTAGGATAATAAACAGTCCAGGGGTTGGATCTCGATTAGTAACAGTACTAGGATAATAAATAGTCCAGGGGTTGGATCTCGATTAGTAACAATACTAGGATAATAAATAGTCCATGAGTAGAATCTGGAGTAGTAACAATACTAGAACCATCCGTAGGGATCTCGATTAATAACAGTATTAGGACCATGAGAAGTAGTATCTCACGTAGTAGTAGTAGTAGTAGTAGTAGTCAAGGAGTAGGATCTCGAGTAGTAGTAAATGTAATAGGACCAAGAATGAGATCGGCATCAGAAATATTATCATGTTTAGGGGCAGATTCTTAGGAAGGTTCATAACTAAAAGACCACGTGCAGCCATTTTACGGGATATAAATTATTTAAATTAACTTTCAAAAGATTAAGGTTTTCTTTTTTAAATCTGCATACGATATAACAGGACCGGACGGACTGCTGTGCAGGAATGAGGTCTTAAGTCGTAGGGACAATTTGAAGATGAAATAACAGAAGATAACAAATATGAGTTACATAATAGTATACTAAATGGAACATAGAAGGAAATAACTGGTAAACACTTAACTGATAAAGGGTTGGATGAAATGGATTCAAAACAAATCAAGAAAATATTACATTTTCGTTAGATCAGCTAAAATGTCAATATCATTGTCATTTGCAATAATACTAGAAACAACATATTTGATCAATGTTTTTTTTTTTTTTCCAAATGCTAACTTAAGACTACTTAACAACAGATGGAAGTAGATACATTAGTTTGTTTATCTTATAAGTTTGGGTTACCCATTTCCGCATTAAGTGCTAGCTTGATAACGTTTGGGTTACCCATTTCCGCATTAAGTGCTAGCTTGATAACGTTTGGGTTACCCATTTCCGCATTAAGTGCTAGCTTGATAACGTTTGGGTTGCCCATTTCAGCATTAAATGCTAGCTTGATAACGCTTAAGCATATTGAGTTTTGAAACGAAAGCGAGCAAACTGAACAAGTTTGAGAAAATCAGGACTTACGTTAGAAACTCAGGAACTGTTTAGGATATTTGCAACTTCAAGGTAACGTGAAATTAATTTGAAGGTAACTTGAAAATAATTTGAAGGCAATTTGTAACTAACCTGAGAGTAACCTGAACAGCCTTGAGGAAAGCTTCAATTTACTTACAAAAGGAAATGGAAGGAAGCGAACAGGTTCTTAAAAATAAAACTGAAGACAATTTAAAGGTTCCGAAATCACCAGAGAGGATACCTTAGCAAATGAATTTTTTAAATCCTTCGTGAGTTGAACTGAAAAAATAGCTTTGGGAAAACACAATTTGTTTTTATTTTAAAAAGCCAAAGATTTACAAAATATATTTCTATTGACAGCCGGACTGCTTCTTGGGACTTATGGGTTACAGTATTTATTACTTGATTCTTGGTGTAGTTGTTACTAATATATTCTATAAAAACTCCTTAGACAAATAGCCATCAAATGAAAACAGAATTGAAGAAGATATTAATCATGACATTGTACAAACGATAACAATAAAAGGAGACCAATTACATAATAATTTAGGAATCGGCTAGATAAGCATACTTTCTAGGATTGGTTGATAGAATTCTTACAGTTGGAACATTTTTAGTGAAATATCAACTGAATTAAACACAGAAATCGGAATAAAGATTAATACAGTTAACGCTATTTACAAACAAATTGTGTTTTAAGATAATAAAATGAAATAGAAAGATAAACAATGAGAAGATAATGCAATTGGAAGTATATTGTTATATGCATTTCGTAGAATAATAAAAGATGATAATTTTATTAATACAAAAATTAACCACATTGATATGACAGCAGTAATAGTACTACAATAAATGCAGATTATTTAGATGAAAGTGGTGCCTCTTTTTCATTTGAATGAGTTGGAGTTAATATTCCTTGGTTTCTAAAGTTAGAGCTTGATATTGACACATCCAAATTTACTGTCATTAAATTGTCAGAGCAACAGGAATAATCGTGGCAGCGTTTGCTGATGCCTTAGCATTCACAGGAAGTAATTTCCCATCAGGAATAATCGTGGCAGCGTTTGCTGATGCCTTGGCATTCACAGGAAGTAATTTCCAATCATTCTTATTTGATCCTGATGAATCAAAAACAGAACGAGAAAGACACGATTGAGGAATTACCAAAACAATAATGAGTTCAGTGAATGCAAAACATAGACACTTGATTACATAAAATCATTAAGTGGCCGTGATTTGGTTAGTAAAAATTTACGTAATTTAACTATTACTTTTGATCTATATTCTTCTACTAATCCAGAAGATGGTATAGAAAAGCCTATATAACCTAAGTGATTTGATTTTGACCAAACTTCTGTAAACAAATAATTCTTGACTTTTAATTGCTGGTGTAATGGGTGGTAGTGATCATATTGGTTATAAATGTCTGAGCAACTGCATGTGTGAATCAAGAACGTTCTTTGACGTCCTCAAAGAAGTTATACAAATTTAATTAGGATGACAACGTACAAAAAATACTTAACTCTGCGGAGGAAACACCCCACAAGCTTTAAAGCATCACTGTCCAGCACATCATCGTAGTATGCACACTCCAAGTACTATAAGACCTGACAAATTTACGATTTCAGTCCTATTATTCAGCTCTCTTCTATATTGTTCAGTTCTGCTATTACACCGTAAAGTTTGTCACTGTAACATATATTTATTTCTCTTCTAGTTTTAAGACGAATTGGAGAAGGATGTAATTCCCTACTCATACTTTGGTATTTTTGTGTCAAGCAAATTATGTAGTATTTATTATGGCACTATAATATTCAAATCAAAATTTCAGTGACCATTTTCAGTCGTTTTGTAGGGTCTTTCCAAGCATGAAATAAGTGTGAAATTTACATTTTTATGACTGAACATTGAACCTCTTGTTACACTTTTTCTGCATTCACATGCAATTTTTTGCTGGTTGGATTCTGAATTTCGTATATCATCCAGTATAATACCACTGAGATTTTATATATTTGCACAGTCTTCACATCGTGTACTTTGAATATATTGACTTTCGATTTCATGAATAGGCTTAGTTTGATAACACGCATAAAAGATAATTTGTTCCAATAATGTAGTAAAAATTATTTACCTGCTTCGACTATGGCTTACAGACTATTAATCTGGGTATACTTTAATAAGACAAAGTTTCTTCCGGCTTTCTGTCACGAACTCCTCTCTACAAACAGATCCTTGGGATGGGAAAGGGTGAATACCTTGGACGGGCGTCAATCACTCAAGGAACGAAGACTAAAATATGACTAACAGCGCAGAGTATACAAACAATATAACATTTATTAACATATAACACTAATATTTCATCCACTCACACATCCCCACTTGCATTACCCTCTCGTGGTGATAATGGTGCGAATAATGAAATAATAAGGTTAGTAAAAACTAAGTTCAGTCCTATTATTCAGCTCTCTTCTATATTGTTCAGTTCTGTTATTACACTGTAAAGTTTATCATCCATAAGTCACTGTAACATATATTTATTCAACACGAATTATCGTCTGTACGTGGCCACAATTCATTACTATTTTCTTGTTCGATAATTCAGCATAATTCCTTTGCTTTTCGTACTCATATTGTAAACTTTCATCTACACCGGCCCGAACGCTGGAATTCAGTCATTCTGGCTTGTATCATTGTAATATATCAAGACTGATGGTATATCAAACTAGTCAAGCTATTAGTACAATCAGAACTTTTGGAATTCGTTCGGAACAGTTTATACTTTTGGAATTTTGATAGAACTGTTGGGATTATTTGGGATTTAATTCACAATACTTTAAGTTCCTCTTAAATTTCATTTTATAAATTAGAGAATTAAATTGTTTGTTGAATTTTACAAAACGTGTTGGTTTTGCTTTTTCTGTTACTTAGTTTAAGACCATAGAGTCGTAACACTCAACAACTAGCCAATCAAAGACACTCACGTTGAGTTTGTTTATTGCTATATGTTAACGCGCATTTATTAAGAGGTTGAACCGTAAGCAAATCAATCTTAAATATGAATTGTTCATTGTTGCCACAATACAACCAATCACACGAAAATGCTGTTATTCTAAAGAACGAGCAAATTTCGTTAAATCAATACCAAGAATGCATTAATCTAATTCAATTATCACCATTGAAATGAGACAGGAAATAATGCTCTAAATTCGTGGATACTGACCTGGAAGTATTATTTGTGACCCGAATCCAGTTTAATTAAGTCAGAATCGAAAATATACGATATGTAGGGCCTCTTCTAGTGGCAGTATTTATGATCACCCCTTCAAAAGTGATACCCGATGGAACATAAATATTTGCATATCTTCCCATGTTTAAATTGGGTTGGTTTTGGTCACGTATTTTCTTTGTACCACTTGTACATGCCATACGTGTCATTGACTAGAGCACCATAAACCTGGGTCATATATAAAAAAAAAAATAACCGTTATAGTAGTCAAGAATGGCTTCAACTAAAATTTACCTAAGTGTTTAACAACCCAAACGATTATTTAAATTTTCAATAAGTTTTCTCGGTGATGGTCGAATAGCAACAAAACTGAAGCATTCATTTGACGCTTTTAATATGATTTTGGCTGAAATATGTCGTAAATGGGCGTACCTGCATTATTCAGTACGATTGCATGCACAATGGCGTGCGCCTATTGGGAAGCTAATGTATATGAGAACATTAATGTTATATCAGGGTGATTTTTCAAGTTATTTACAAATTCAATATTCGCTGTGATGTATGGATAGATTTTTCTTGAGTGTATGTCAGTTAGTAATAAAGACAGAAATAGATTGTTTTTCGGGCACACAATTAAGATTATTGCGTTTAACTAGATGAGTAGCCCCTATCATTTGACTAATTAATGTATATGTGAAGTGTTTCCAGGCAAACAATAGGTCAATTTGGAACAAATGAATTTAATGGGACATCAAGTTACAACGAAATTTTAATGTTAGTCATAATTATTGCAGTAAACTTTGAAGACGCTAAATGGTATCTAAAAACAATTGATTATTCATATGTCAAGTCAGACAGCATGCGGTCATTCATATCAAGAATGACGGACACTTTTTTCGGCGTCTATGTAGATACTGTGAATTGTAATTTTCAAGCGGACTTTTGTAATCCTGTCGGTATTGACTAACACTAAACGAAAGATAATTCCACCCCTACATTCATTTGATGCTGCTCAGTTGAAACGCATGACAAACATGGGAACACTAAGTGGACTTTGGGATTGTAAGAGCTTTTAGTAAAGGTGGATATGTAAAGTCTGTGTAAATTTCTAAAGCTGGTGTAATCAGGTTTAAAGTTGTATGGATTATTTCTCTCTGCGCATGTCTGAGAAACTGTATCCTAGACTGGGATTAGAATATTAGTTTTCATTTAAAAATATCTCAGCCCCACACCCCACCCTACACCTTCCCCTCTAAGCTATATGTGTGATGTATGAATATTAAGTTAAAGACGTTTTATTCAGTGCTGAGTTACAAATGCCCTAAGAACATCTTTTCGTCATTGTCTCAAGTTAAATGTGCTTATTGCACGAATCAACCAGAAAAATTCATCATTGCAACGTATTGTTTCGGAATGACGACTAAGTGGCTGGAACTTATTAGTTGGTGAAGATGATGTCATCCCTTGAAACTGTTCAATATATCATTGTTTCAACGGTCCGGACACATAGATGAGCATAGTTGTGGCCCCAAAATAGAAGTAGGCCTACATCTAACAATTTTGGATGCTGATGTACTTCGCGCACTTCAGTGCGTACGTGTATATATGTGTGGATGTTTTTCTGCGTACTCTTTTTTTGTGGGAATAAAAACAATGACTTGACCTGATCCGTGGTTGCTAAACCCAAACACAAAACTACAACAAAGCTGACAAGTTAGAATGCAGACTAGATTTCAATAAAATATAGTAAAAGAAGAAACAGAAAATGATACATTGAAAGAAAAGCCTCATGACAGTTCATAGGCAAATAATTTCTTTTAAAATCATTGAGTTGTCATTGTCGAAAGAAAAATAAAAAACACACGTCCGTTAATCTCAATGAAATCTCACCTGGTGGGATGAAAGAGATAATTCTGGCAAGAAAACGAAGATGAATAAGAATAACAATAGAAAGATAGCCAAAATAGGTTGAAATGCAAATACGTTCAGCCATATTGACCTGTAAATTTCATTGAAAGTCATTTACGTTGTAAACAGAAGATTTCAAATCATGAGACAGAATTACGTTACCGTCATACACAGCATCTCCAAACATGGCCTTCAGAACCTCTGCTTCTACAACCACCTTGACAAGAAACAAATACAATTGATGTCCAATATATGAAACAAATATAAAACATGTTCAATATATGAAACAAATATAAGTGATGTCCAACAACGAAATATCATCGACTAAAGAACTTCTGTGCGTCTTTTGAAAAAGAAAAAAAAAAAACAGAAAGAGATCGAAAGAGAATTAGGAAAGTTGACGGATTGGTCGGTACTTCCATTTAACATTTTCTTGACAACTTCAAATAAATTTGAACACAACCAGTCAGAGACTTTGTTCTTCTGGATTTCAAATTCACATATCAGTTGGGAGATACATGTGGACTTGGCTTTGTCCCCTAATATCATTACACAGTTCGATCGGACAAATTTGAAGTTTTGAGGTTTTGTATCTTACGTTAAAAATAAAACTTTCTTCATAGTCTGTTTGTCAAAAGCGATTGTACATATATATGTCGTTGACCAACACAACAAATTTTGCAAGTAATTGTACATCGAATAAATGATGAATAAGGTCATGATGCTAGGAGTGTGGTGGTGGAACAATAAATAGATAAGTTGGCTCGTTGGGTTTGGAATATCAACTGAAAGGGTTTGTGACCAAACTAATTCAAAAGTAAGATGTGAGAAACGCTATTCTTTCTGGCCAATGGTCAGTTGTTATTTACCAAATAACTCGAGACATCTACACGCCTCACCAACTTACACGACCTAATTGAATTAATCGGTGACAACGGTGTTAGGTTTTAGAATTTAAAATATAATTTGTTCATAGCGAATCATTGCATTTTCTCTTCCTGCTTTGCAATACATCTGATCAAATATCGGGATTGTCTGTAAATACTGTGTACATGTTTATCGCGCGTGTTGACAAAGGTGTGATACTAAATAAGCTATATATACCCATAGGATCTCTGTAAGTGTAATCTATTAACATTCATGATACTGTCTCAGTTACGCGATGCCAGTGGTGTTTTTTTTTTTTTTTTT
>JAECUM010011744.1:0-17757 GCA_016617855.1 Megalonaias nervosa | reverse complement strand
CACACACACACACACACACACACACACACACATATATATATATATATATATATATATATATATATATATATATATATATATATATATATATATATGGCCACTTTTCTTATGTCGTGGCCAGGATTTAAATTTTGTTCGTTTTGAATTTAATATCGATCTCATCTGTTAGGTTACTTGTAAAAAGGAAAACACAACCAGTAATATAAAAGGTGCGTTTGTGTGTCATATGAATGCGTTGTAATTTATTACAAGTGTATGTGTCGCAAGTGCACCTCTTTTCTGTTGGTAGCTTAGCTGGCCAAAAAGATCACAAACTTCTTAAAAATAAAAGGTAAAAGATGAGGAAAAACCAGAAAAGTAGAAGATATTAGTATTTCTAGCATCTACACTAACAAACCCAGACAGAGGAAAAAGTAAATTTTGTTCATAGACCTTCCTACCTCGCTTGGAGCCCCAAAGTATAGACCCATAGGATCGATGCCTTTTACTTCCCGCAAAACGTGGAATCCTGTCTCGGTATTTGGTTTTCTGTACCTACGGTGGTGTTAGAGATAAGAGCATTAGTATATATTGTTTTATTATAGCTTATATTTTACTCTGCAATGTGGAAACTGCATTACTATTAGTATATATTTACAAAAAATAATTACATAGGTACAGACATAGCTAAAACAGACTTACTAATTATATACTGCTTCGCATTTTCCATTTTTGTCGTTCAGGACAATATTGTCAGCCTCGTTCATGACATATAGAGAGTGGAGATATCAATCCGCGAGGCGGTACCATTACAAATGGTTTACTCTACCATAGAGGCCATTCCCGGATCGTCTATATTGGTGACAATAGTTTGTCGTTTTAAAGGAACATATAAAATATTATACTAAAAGCGTTCCAGCTATATCCTTTGCATATTCACAGTGTCCATGTTCGATTCGTTTTCCTAATCAGGTGCCGGGTTAGTACGTTCACCATTTTCCCCATCAGATTTTCTTGCGTTCACGTGTTCCTGTTTGTAATGAGAATTATATATTTTTATTCCCCTGTGACTCAAATTATATAATTTTATTTTTTCGTGCAAAACACTGACAGTAACATAATGTAAATAAAGAAGAATTATATAAATTAATTAGTTTATAATTTAAAACCATTGCCTGTAATTTATTTATTAAAAATGTTACTAAAATAATCTTATATTGTTTCTACAACTTTTTCATTATTTTAAGTTTATTCTATAAATTAGAAAAATACTGAGCTCTTCTTAAATGATTGTACGAGGAACATACTTCAAAATTAACTCTTTAAATTCAGATAGTTTAAAGAACGTAAGATGGTATGCATTTACTAATTACATACCGACAGGCATTTTAAAAAATTGAAATCGGAAAGAAAATGTACTATCTTCATCGTTTTATCAATTAAAAATATATTATAAATAATTCATTTTTATATATATATGTTGTTGGTTGTTGTTGTTATATATATATATATATATATATATATATATATATATATATATATATATATATATAAATGGATTGTTCACCTTTGTCCATCTCCTCTATATCCTTCCGTTTCATCTGCAACAGTCCTATATTATAATCTGCATTATACTCGGTTTACAATAGCCGATCTATCGGATATGGTTGTTAGTAAGAGTCCTCAAGGATATGACGTCACTTTCAAGTGACACATATTGTTAAGTGCATGCTTCTCGCCGTAGTAGGTCAGTGGGTGTAAGTTAAAGATAGCAGAGGGTTGGTGGCTGGCAGTCCTCCGATCGATTTCATTGAGGTGTGGCTTGATTAGGCTGTTCAAATTTAATATCCCGACTAGTAAACAGCTACCGTATGCCGACACTGCATGGTTTTGGTGAATTCCAGCTTCTCGGTTTGCAAATGGCTCTGTACCTTCACTCAAACATAACACGAATGTCCAGTAAGAAAAATGGGGAGGCAAGGATAAGAGAAAACTCGGACCACTGATCACCCAGCTAAATATGCAAGGACTAATCCCAACAAAATGATAGGCGTTGAACATAAGTCTCGTACACCTTTAAAATATAAACGAAATGCCAGTACTTTTAATTTGGAATGCTAGGCTTCTCATTTTGGAGACAGTTATTACATCCGGTAGTTAAAAGAGCATGCGAACTATAATAAACTTAATCCTTGTGGTTAGCCAATCGGAACCGGATAATTTATCACATGAAGCAGCAAGAGGGGAGCCCCGTTTTCGTAATCTGACATGAAAAAAAAAAAAAAAAAATGCCTTTCTAAGCCAAGAAACGTTGACTTATTAATTATCCAAAGGCCAATCCGAGGCTTGTAAGGTTGTTAATTTTACCTGTGGTAATGCTGATTTATTAATCTGAGCAAAAGGAAATGACTGCGACCAGATTGATAGATGCTGAGTATTTGTTGACATTCCTACTCTGAGAATCTTCTATGCATCCCTTAGTTACCTGGTAATGGAAATGCATAAGATTTTGCCCTTTAGTATAAAACTAAACCAGGCTTTAAAAAAGAATCATCTAAAATCTTTTAATAAATATATGATCAGCGACGTTGGCTAAGTTTAATTTGTAGATGGACACGGGCTGAAAAGTTCAACAATGCGATTCCTATAATTCTTCCACTATAACTGCATGATTTTATATTGAAAATTAATAAATTTTAGGATGCTATGTTTGTAAAATAAGACATGAATATTAAAATAATGAGTTTGGTTTGGAGCTTTACAGCACAGCAACACAAATAGGTTATTTAGTGCCTGGGCAACTATATGTAAATCACCAGTCCAAGGACTCACCTCAGTTGATATCCGAGGCTGGTTTGATGATAGGAGTTGAACCCGCGCCCTTCCCGTTATAAGTCCAGTACGCTGACCACTGATCCACCGCGGTTCTGCACAACTAAACAATTGAACCAAGGGAAATAACTCGCTCAAGTTTCGCCTCCTCGCAGAAGAATGGACACAGGACTTACACCTCTTATTCCGATAAGCTTAAATTAAAATTAGTTACAAGTCCTTTTGGATGGTAGAACCTTCATAGTTTCGTATTTTAGAAAACGCTAACAAAGGAGAATAGTGAGGTTATTTTTGTAGAAATTAAAGTATAAAAAACCAAACAAAAATAAAAACAAACAGAAAGCCAAAAAACCAAACAAAAGAAAAACCCGAACACCTCCCCCAAAGCCCTCAAACAATAACAAACCGCACATATATATCTATTTCTCAGACAGCAGTACGTATTTGACAAGAACTAGTTTCAGTAAAAGTGTTGTATACATTACTGATGGAGGTTTGCTAATCAAACTTTACTAATTTACGGTTATAAATTAATTACACTATAAGTAGTTAATTAGCTTCTTAAAATGCCAGAATCAAAGCGTCTCTGCGCTCGTAATTATTCACGTGTAATGGATTGTATCATCGATGCAACGATTAGAAATAGTTTTAGTGTTCTAGATAATTGCTTATTAATTACCATGGAAGCAATTCTCATTATGAATTTGTGGATTGGCATTATTATTATTATTATTATTATTATTATTATTATTATTAATATTCCATTTCATTGTTTTAGAGTGTAACCGTCATGAAGATTTTTTTTTGTTGTCAATGAATGCCGTGAAGTGGGACCTTCGAAATAATTGAGGAAGACAAGTTCTATAAATGATCAGTTTACAGAAAAATACAAATCTGTTGATTGCTTTAATTCTTGATTTGGTTGGCGGTTTATATTGATGCTCCGTTGAAAATGGCAAGCTGTATGTCATGAAATAGTGTTGTCATTTATTAAGGCTCTGTGGGAGAGGTGTATGGTAAAAGGTTTTAAGTTTGAATTGTCAACATATACAAAAACAAACAAAGACACATACACAAAACACAAGCACCTATGGCAATAGTGAACTAGTATATTTTCTAGGCATGTGAGTGGCCCAGGAAAGGTTCGTTAGTTTTTCTTTCACTTTCTACCTGATCTCCATTTCTTCCAATATCTCTTAAGCGGGTCTAGGAACTATCACCTTCATTTTCTTATCTTCATCTTCAGCTATACAGACAGGACAACTCATCTTTCAATATTTCTCCTGGATCTTGATTCAGTTGCTATTCATTTTTTCTACGTCTTCATGTTTTTTATTGTTCTCCGCTTGTTTTCAAAGTCAGCACGGTGCTGAGGACTTAGTTATATTTGGAACCACGACATGAAGCGGATCCCCCTCCCCCCGCCCCCCACTCTGTACAAATCAAACGTAACGGTATGGAAAGTGTACGTCGATTTTAGAGACAAATCAGGCCATAAATATCAGGAGTCATTATTTCATATTCCTCATATTAAATTCAAAAATTTGATATAAAATATTTATTTTCTAAACTACATATTAAACTCTAAACGAACAATACTTGTAACTGTTATAATTTGCTTTTGTCATTCCATTGAACATTAACACTATCAGTGATTCCTCGTGTAATGGATGTAGTAACATGCTAATGTAGTTTTGTCATGAGAACAAGTCACGGTTTTATATCAGGAATCTTTTGAAATGAGGTACCTTTAATGGTGGTAGTACATTGACGTTGTGCTATGACCTGTAGGGATAGAAAGCAATATATGTGAAATAAGATTTTTTATCTTGGTATTAGTGGTATTATATGTGGTAGTATTAGTAGTAGTTGTGACAATGACTGGTATTCGTAACAGTAGGCGAAGAAGAATACGTAGAATGACTATTTGATTCTTTACGAGGATCCCCAACCACTATCATAATCATACTTATCAATAGTAAACACATTCTTGTTGCTTTTATTACGAAAAGCACGAATCCTACTGGTTTAGTAATGCGTTTATAGTAACCTGGTGTTGAACGACACGTGTCCATATCCACTGTGAACACTTCACATTACAGACACGTTATTTCGATAGCGACCACAAGCACCAGCGCAGACTCAAGGAACATTACAAGCCTCTCCATGATATTACGACCATATGGAAAGAAAGAGGAAAAACAGCTGATTATGACTTTAATAGTGACAAGAGCAATCTGCTGCTGGAGAGAATTGGTTGTAAAGTCACCTGTGGTGCTCCAACGACCTGTTATGTTAAGGGATTGATGATGATGATAATCTGCTGAAGTAGTGCATGTACACATGTATTCAGTAGAACAATGTCTTACGCAGACGTCCTCGTTTGTACTGATCCAAAACTCACAATCTAAGGAAGAAAAAGTAACACTAGAAAGGACATACATGTTGGCTTCAGAATCAAGGAAACAAACGCGATAAGTTTGTTCCGTATCGTTTTCCTCCAAAACGAAAGTGAAGAAAAAGGAATGGTGATTACATTTTGTTTTGTAACAAAGACGTTAAGATTAATTTTGAGTCTTCTGCCTTAATGATGCCACGTTCTGATTTAGAAAGGTGGTTCTTATTAATCATTGATCAGTTCAACTATTCTAGCGAGTGATGTAATTTAGAATGTGATTTTATTACAGGCAACCACTAGCCTGAATATCTCTTACACAATACAACCAACAACGAATAATATATCTTGCTGATGCAGAATAAACGATTACTTGGTCCATGCCGGATTACGATCAACTTAAGTATAAAAGTGAAATAAACGACAGTCAAACTTTTATCATTTAAAGCGTGCCTTAATGTTTACTTAAAAGTTGATGTCAATCATACGCTTAGGAAGTTTAAAAGGTCAAAGACCACGGCTCCTGGAGACAATTTTTAAAATTTTAATTTTTTTTGTGAAAAAGTATTGATAATATTAGTCAGTTACATTGTACTAATTTTCAAGGAATTTCAAAATTTCATTTAGCTGTCAAAATTTACCCTAATTTTAAAAAAATATATATGAATAAATATTTAGCTAGTTTGCTTCCATATTTTCGATGGTAAGAATAATAAAACTTTAATTATTGCATACTCCTTTTCTCTCCGTTAACTCTACATTGTTAGAATTCTGCAGTGTTCTACGATACTGAGCATCTTTATATTGCACACACGTTCACAACACGTGTGCCTAAAAATAGTATGGTGTATTAAGAACTACTATGTAAACAAACCATGTACACTCATGTAGTTAACTTTAGGTTTTAGTTTATTAGATTTGTTTGTGGATGAAGTAAAGTAGCTGTTTTGTCTATTTGAAAATAGAGATAATAAAGTGAACATTGTGGACGAGTTTACTGAGTCACAAATAAAACTTTAAAACAAGCAAATGAATGAACGTTATATTCGCAATGTTTACAACAAACGTGAGAGACGCAGTATTGACAACACCATTTTGATTATTTAGACAGTTATTGAGGAGAAATGTTCGCAACTTTTAGTTAATGAAATGGTTCAGACTATGACCAGTTCTTTCTATGGTATATAAAATTAGCATAGAAAAGCATAATGAGGAAAATATAATGGTATATAAAATGCATAGAAAAGCATAATGAGGGCAAGGGCTACCGCATATCTATAAGAAACGTACCATTTTATAAGTGAAAGTACTAAATTTGTGGGAAAAATGCAACTGAAGGTTTTGGACGAAAAGTTAGTACCTCAGAACAAATAAGCCAAGACCACGAAGAATTGTCATTTGCGCTGGCTGAAAGGATTGTCACAAAGAAGCTGCTTTGCAATTTTCCGCGTTAACTTTTGGGCGGAGTTATGTGCGCATTATTATTATTGTTTTGTATTGATGAATCTGTGGTTATGTATTTCGGAATACAGCATAAATTCAGTTACTTTGTTTTTTGTAGTGTATTTTGTATATAATTAAGCCTTAGGTAGAATAAGAAAATGAGTATATAATAAAAAAAAAGTTACTGCATTTGTATGGGAAAATGTGAACTAGTTTTTATATGGATACTGCACTCCCACAGGTCGTACAGTATCCATCAGAAAAAAAACCCTTCATATTGTGATAAATCTGGAGTATGCTCATTTGGTTATAGCGCCCCGTTTCAAGGAATACTTAAGATTTTTTGTGATTACTTGTTTGATTACTGGAACTCGGTGGAATGGAAATATTCCTTAGCCCGAAATAATTAGCCGATCATAGCAGCAAATGTCACGGAGTGAAGTGTTAGTGAGTTTCCATGATGCCATGTTTAAGTTTTGGTGAATTCAGGTTACAGCCGCATGAGTGTCCCTGTCGTTTAATAGTCTCTATTAAAATCTAGTGTGTACATTGGCGTGACTGCAGTGGCAGTATTTACGATAGGAAACCAGTAAATTACACAATGGAATCAACAAGAAGGGGCTTAACAGATACCGTTTATGTTGCCATGATGGCAAATGTGATGCAGTTGTACTGGCAAAATGTGCCTTGAAACCATGAGTTGACTGGCCTAAGGCTGCGTAGTAGAAATAGTTCCCTGTGTTACGGGATAGTTGTATAGTTTCTACGGCGTGAACTGCTGATGGTACGGAAAGTTGATGAAGAGAAACCTTGCAGATGTGTGGTTGATAGATATTTGGCAAGTTGTGAGATCTGTGGTTTTGCATTGATTAGAGTGAAGTTTATGTATAGAACGGACACGTCGGGCTTTCTAATTTACAACTGAAGTTGTGTAGAAGTCTTTGGAAATTTGGGGTAAACTTATGACTTCTAGCGGAATCGCGCCAGGGTTTGACACCGCTCGGTCAAGCATATATCCGTGGCTTGTAACAATAGTTTCCATTACAAATGCAGTAACCTTTAATTACCCTTCAAATCTCTGGTATTCGTTGTAATGATAAGATATCTGTATTTGTACGATTTGCAGCTCCTGTTTTGGAAAAAAGCCCCAAGATCCTCTGATGAATTAGTACAAGCAGTGGTAACTTATGGATGTTATTCTAAGGAATATTTCTAAGCTACTGAAAGATATTGTCCAATAAATATTTCTTCTGCCAAATAAATATCACCGAACGATTTATCCGCCATGCTTAATGACGGAAAGAAGTTAATAATTTTGCTAATGTAATTCCGTAGCAAGAGAGATTTTGCACTTGATTTAAAGGGTTATATAGTCAATAATAACACGAGTGATACTGTACAGTACGGAGCCATATACAGGTTCCCATTACAACGAAGTTTAGAGATTATAATGGTAATAATAATTTTGGACAGTGTTACCTTTCGATATCAGCAGGTAAAATTCCTAAATCTTTATTCATATATGGAAAGAACAAAACACATTTTAAACAAACGAATGATTATCTTTTGACATCTGTGGATCTATTGTAACAATGTTGATCAAACATTCTTGAACAATCAGTTCCTTATAGGAATCCGTTGTATCTCCTTTCTCAAAATATGTCATTATTTGCCAAAATCCTGAAACTGGTATACACATACATTTTTTTATGAGGACTATACTTAATAATTCACAATTAGAATAAATCAACGTTGTGCTCCTTGTTTCAATTAATTCTTATAGATAGGATGATTTCCTCATCTATTTGAAATGGTGAGGTTTGCTTTTCAAGTTATATGTACCGGAATTTAAGCTTTGAATGAATATTTCCTTTGAGGCTCTTTTTCAAGAGACGTAAAATGTTATATGTACAATATTTATTAATAAAATAACGAAATTAAAGGCTAAAGATGAAGATCTTAATAAAAGCATTTTACTCATATTGCAACGTCATCACAATTCCATATCTGAAAGTCGCATTATTTTAAGACATAACTTTGTGATCCCAGATACTTTTAAACTTTACAAATTGGTTAAATGTATAATTGCGATTTTTACTTAACCATTCGCAAAATGAATATATTCTTCAGAAATTAAATACAAAAACAAGACTTGTATTCAGACGAAAACTATTTACTCGATTGCCTTATGTAAGTCCGATTTTTATGTAATTATAAAGTTTCAGTAGAGTGGATGTCAAAAATAGCACGATTCACATTAGCGAAAACTGGCATGATGACGTAACACAAATTGTATGCATGCCATTTCAAATAGTTGAAACTATGCTTTTGATGGCATTTTCACGCATGCGCAAATTCAATCTGTAACATTTGTTCTTTTATGGAAAGTTTTCTTCATTATATTATGGTAATTATATATACACAGGTAAATGATAATACCTCATTTGAAATGCTCAAACTGACGCAAAAAACTGTTGGCCTGAAAGCACTAGGGCAAATAATAAGATTTAATTTATTACCTTCCAAAATGTATCATTAGCAAAATAAATATTCGCACCATCGTAGCCTTGAAAAATATTATGATCTGGTTATTATTAAATACTTTTTGACAAAACAATTTGACAAATGCTTCAGAAGCAGGAAACGTGAAATTTCGAACTTCGTAAGTACGTATGATTGACATCAGCTCTGCGTAGATTTTGAAGAAAATATTAGGGCTTAATTTCATTGACGAAGGTCTACAATGACTGTCATCTATTTTACCTTTGTACCTAAGTTCATCCTAACTCGGCATGGACCCCATAAAAACAAGCGTTATCCTATATTCTGCACACCTTAACACCAAGTGCTCGTTGCTGTTGGTGTCGTGCAAGCAGATATCCAAAATGTTAGTAGCCACAAGAAAGGTTTATTTCATATATATTACTGTAAATAAACCGTTCGCCATAGATTAGGTCTTGTGTAAAACAAAACAAGGTTAGTGAAAGTTTAACTTAATTAGTACGATTCGTGCTTTCAGACTTTTAAAAAAACTTAACAAGAATGTGAAAATTATTGATGAGAGTGATACCGGTAGTGATTGGGATCGTGGTATCAACTAGTGATACAACTTTTTATACTTCAACTACCGCTACTAATACCTCCCCTCATTACAACGTCTGCTACTATTATATCAGCTAGTCATTACTTTCTATACTTCAGCTACCGCTTACCCTCATCATAACGACTACTACTACTACTACTACTACTATACATACCAGTATAGAATATCTTATTTCACATCTTTTACTTTTCTACCACTGTATGTCTTAATACAATTTAAATCTAGTACCACCATTAAAACTAACTCAACTGGAAGGATTCATGAATTCAAGCAGTGAATTCTTCTCATGCAAAATATTGAATTAGCACGCTACTACATCCATTACTCCGCAAAACGTGAAACGGAAAACGAATAATTTCCATATAATGTTAATGTTCAGTACAACAATAAAAGCAAACTATAACAGCAACAAGTATTGTACGTCTGTGATATGTTGAGGTTGAATATGTCTTTAGAAAATAAATAATTAATAACAAATCGGGATTTTGAAGACAAGGGCACATGCGCGTAGTAAAAATATAAATTAAAGTCTATAATTTATTAAAATATTTAAGCAGTAGTAGTTCTAAAAACATCTATTAGCAGTTTGAAATTTAATCTGATCAATAAAAACTAATAACGTTAAATAAAGTCTGATTTGTCTATAAAATTCTTTCCATACCGTTATGTTTGATTTGTAATGAGTTGGGGGATGGGACCGATTCGTGAACTGGTTCTAAATAATATTTACTAAGTCGTCAGCATCAAGTTAACTTTGAAAAGAATGGTCCAGACAGTCTGATATGGTGATCAACCAATAATATCTGATTCTGACACATGAATGGCCAGGATATGTTCTATGCATTTTCTTAACCTGTCATCGGGTTCATATTGCATGGGATACTTCCAGCAGCTTAGGAAGTGATGAGTGAATCTGCGGGAGTGCGACCAAGAATTATTGAACAGAAAACATTGTGTTTTCAGAGTGTGAACAAAAATGGCTCCTCAGAAGTACCATCATTATTAATTTCAAATTATATTACTAATTATGGCGGACCTCAGTATTTAATATTTGCCTTGTTTCCAAGTGAGTGTATTAGAATTTAATTTAGTTGAAACAATGACGCCTCAACAATACAAAAAAGCTTCTTTCCCATAACATAAATGAAACATCTTCCCTGTCAAAGAACTCCCAACATCTGCCAACATCTGACGCTGGCTATAGGCCTTCATTAGATAAGTATATACATCGGTATTAGATGACGTATTGTAAAGTATCTCATTTACTTTTGACAGGCAAATTAACACGATGAATCCCCCCCGCCCACCCCCACCCCCGTTTTTTCCTTGATTCTGTACACAGGCAAATTAACACGATGAATCCTCTTTTTTCCTTGATTCTGTACACAGGCAAATTAACACGATGAATCCCCTTTTTTCCTTGATTCTGTACACAGGCAAATTAACACGATGAATCCCCTTTTTTCCTTGATTCTGTACACAGGCAAATTAACACGATGAATCCCCTTTTTTCCTTGATTCTGTACACAGGCAAATTAACACTATGAATCCCCTTTTTCCTTGATTCTGTACACAGGCAAATTAACACTATGAATTCCCTTTTTCCTTGATTCTGTACACAGGCAAATTAACACGATGAATCCCCTTTTTCCTCGATTCTGTACAAATTTTTGCACACTAATAGTTAAACTCTTTACGTCTACATACACACATACATGCATACATATGTACATACACACATACATACATACATATGTACATACACACATACATACATACATACATACATACATACATACATACATACATATGTACATACACACATACATACATGCATACATATATACATACATACACACATACATACATACTTATGCACACATATGTACATACATATGTACATACACACATACATACATACATACATACATACATACATACATACATACATACATACAAACATACATATGTACATACATATATACATGCATACATACATACATACATATGAACATAAACACATATATAAATACATATGTACATACACACATACATACATACATCAGTCAGTCAGTCATAAAAACATATGTACATACACACATACATACATGCATACATATGTACATACACACATAAATACATACATACATACATACATACATACATATGTACATACACACATACATACATACATACATACATACATATGTACATACACACATACATACATACATACATACATACATACAAATGTACATACATACATATATACATACATATGTACATACACACATACATACATACATATGTACATACATACATACATATGTACATACATACATACATGCATACATACATATATACATATGTACATACACACATACATACATACATATGTACATACACACATACATACATATGTACATACACACATACATACATACATATATACATACACACACATACATATATACATACATACATATGTACATACACAGATACATACATACATACATACATGCATATGTACATATATACATACATACATATATATGTACATACACACATACATACATAAATACATATGTACATACACACATACATACATATGTACATACACACATACATACATACATACATGCATATGTACATACACACATACATACACACATACATACATACATACATACATACATAAATACATATGTACATACACACATACATACATACATACATATGCACATACACACATAAATACATATATACATACATAAATACATATGTACATACACACATACATACATACATACATACATACATACGTACATACATACATACATACATACATACATATGTACATACACACATACATACATACATATGTACAAATATACATACATACATACATACATACATACATACATATGTACATACATGCATACATACATACATATGTACATACATACATGCATACATACATATGTACATACATACATACATGCATACATACATACATATGTACATACACACATACATACATATGTACATACACACATACATACATACATACATACATACATACACACACATACATATATACATGCATACATACATACATACATGCATACATATGTACATATATACATACATACATACGTACATACATACATATGTACATACACACATACATACATAAATGCATATGTACATACACACATACATACATACATACATACATACATACATACATACATACATACATACATACATATGCACATACACACATACATACATACATATGTATATACACACATACATACATACATACATACATACATACATACATACATACATACACACAGACATACATATGTACATACATACATACATGCATACATATGTACATACATACATACATGTATGCATGCATATGTACATACAAACATACATACATACATGCATACATACATACATACATACATACATACATACATACATACATGCATATGTTTATACACACATACATGCATACATACATACATATATATGTACATACACACATACATACATGTATACATACACACATACATACATACATACATACATATGTACATACACACATACATACATACATACATACATAGATACATACATACATACATACACACACATACATACATACATACATACATACATACATACATACATACATACATACATACATACATACATACATACCTACATGCATACATACATGCATACATACAAAAAGCAAATTAAGACGACTTTACAGCTGCGTTTTGTCTCTAGTTAATAATCTGTTTCTATGATACAGTGACCACAGTATATGTGAAAGTGAGGAACTTATAGACAAAGCAGGAAATACGGTTTATGAAACACATTTGGCTGCTTCTACAAATTATTCGATGACATTGATTCGAGCTTACGTATGTGAGTAAATATATCTACTGATGATATACCTTTGAATCAATCCCATCAATTAAACTTTGTTTCTCATATGCAATGGCTGATAATAATATCCATACTGAAGGAAAGTGCATATGTAAGGAAATGATAATTCCTTATTGTACACTCATCTACTACTTCGCATAATGGAAAGCAACCTAAGAATATTATAATGACCAGATATATATAAATATGAGGTAACTGCTAACAAGGTTCATTTTAGTGTCCTCTGCCTATATTTGTTTAACTTTGTCTTTCGTATTACATTTACTTTCTATAAAGTTCATCTTGATATTGACCCATTGCATATTTAATCAAAGTCATTTGTGTTTATTGGAATCAGGACTTTCATGGTCTGTGTAGATTTTGTTATCGTTTAGTCTTGTTTCTCTCACAGTGTGGTGATGCAAAGATTTCGTCATGTTTCTTTTATTCCGAACATAGTTGAAATTTATCCAGTGGATTAATAGCCAATTGAATCTCTGATTATCTGAGATTAACTACATTAATATAGTTAACAAACACTAAACAATTAGTGTAAGGTAGCAAATAGAATTGTGAATTTTTGTTATGTATATTCAATTTGCATTGTTTGTTAGTTTTTATTTTTTTATTTCATTATGTGTAATTGGCAACGTGTTATTGTGTGTTGGACTTAACCTTGTCCAAAATTAAGTTCGTTTTCTACTTGACCTGGATCATTGACTTTTATTTTCTGTTACGTTGTGTGAGAAAGATTGCTAACAATTCCTGCCTCTTGTTTACAAGTGTCTTCCAAGAGAATTCTTAATTCAAAGTACTTTGGGTAATGTCAATGTGTGTTATATAATATTACGAACTTCAACCGATTCTGAAACAAGAAACTACCTGTCCGTGACTTAGCCATTGCGTCACAGTCAAGTCCGCGGTTAATTCAAAGAGAACCTTGCCGCAGTGATGAGAAACTATATTTGTTTTGCAATCAGCCAGTGATGTCAACAGTCGGCTTGGGCTTAGAGATCGGAAACCCCGACATTATAACATGTCAGTGCTACTACCCCAGGCAGTTTCAAAGAGACCACCAGTATCCAATTAGAACTAAGATAGTCAAATTTTGGGCGGGTTTCTCACGCGGCCAGACATTATCTTGTTACATTCATTTTGGAAGAATCAGTACAGGTTCTGACATGACTAAAGAAACATCACGGTACTCCGAGAGCAAATTGTGCACTCGTAAAAAAGAGAGGGAAAAGGAGGTGTAGGAAATTCGAACTAGATTTGGAACAAAGGTTTCTGAGGTAGGATATTTTCACCCGAATCTGTCTCACTTTCCTAATTAGGTGTCGTAAGATTTCGAAGCTATTATGTGCATTTAATTTAGTAGAAATTTAATCTTCTATGTATAGTTGAATTATCAACATGTTGTAAGGTAGCTTATAGCAAATTATTAATATTCAAGATTAACGTATGTAGTTGTTAGGATAGAATCGAAGTGGATAGTGTAGTCTGCTACGATGTGGCATCGTGGCGCATGACTGAAATTAATAATGAGTTGTGTTAGAACTTGTACATGTTTGTATTTGAATATACAGTTGTGGTTTATGCAGAGTTAGGCATTGTTGGCCTTGTGCACGTATAATTAGGCATTTACTATTTGTATGTGTCTTTCATAATTTGTAAGGTTGTTACGAAATACCTGATATGGCTTGGCTAGACCACCATAGATCCCAGTATTATTAAGGTGACGTGTTTGCGCACCATAGTATTTTTGTAAATATACTTTTTCCTTGCATCGCGTGACGCCTACATTGTTTGCGTGGCACGTGCGTAATACATGTTACCGCGCGTGACTAAATATATTACTTAGGGATCTTGATTGGGACAGCCATTAGAGAGAAGCTCTTTGTACGTTTAGTTGTCGGGGCGAGATCGCCATTATGGTTTGCCTAGTTCGAGCCAACACGTTGGGTGAGTTACATTCTTTTTAGTTCAAATTAGTGCTCAGCTTCGCAAAACACGTTCAATGTTATAATATAGGCTTGCATAGTTTTATCATACTTTGTCTTTGAGTTTAATTCACCAAGAGTGTGTGGCTTATGTAATTTGGTAGCGAGAGATGGTACGGCTCAGATTATTTATAGGGATATGAGTGTATATAGCATATCATATCTTTTTTTAGTCAATGGTATGCCATTCGTACATTTCAGAAGGTCGTACATAAGGAAATATTTCAGGTGTGTTGATATTGGTTCGTTTGAAACGCTTAAGATGTTACTAGTCTGAATGATAACCAGAAAACAGATTATATGGCAAGTTGTTTTCTCAGTATTCAGCTAACTAGGTGTGGATAACTAGGTATGGATAACTGGGTGTGGATAACTAGGTATGGATAACTGGGTGTGGATAACTAGGTATGGATAACTGGGTGCGGGCTGACTAGATGTAGTAAGGAGAGCAGAAAGACCGCCAAGACATGTTCCATCGTGTGTGCATCGAATGCCTGTGTGGTTTAAGTGACCGAGCCTGGAAAACGGGTCAAGAGCATCATATGAAATGTCAAGTAAATATTGATCATATGTATGAGAAGTGTCAGTATAGTATTTGACAAAAAAGAGAAATGTCAGTATAGTGGTTGACTATAAAGAGAAATGTCAGTATAGTGGTTGACTATAAAGAGAAATGTCATTATAGTGGTTGACTATAAAGAGAAATGTCAGTATAGTGGTTGACTATAAAGAGAAATGTCAGTATAGTGGTTGACTATAAAGAGAAAAGTAATTATAGTGGTTGACTATAAAGAGAAATGTCAGTATAGTGGTTGACTATAAAGAGAAATCCAAGGAATTAGTTATTTGTTCTTCTTCATCGTTTTCCATTGGATCCATACTATGTACTCTTGTAATTATTTCGGTGTCCTGTTTATTTTACAATCATTTGTACGAGAGGATAATAAATTTATTTTTCATTGTCACTTACATACGTGTTTATTTTTCAAATCCCACTCAGACTCAAAGGGTGATAGCTCGATTACGTTACAAAGGTAGCAAATGCGTAGGGATATTGTTGATGTTGACAGTTTACTATATCGATAGAGATATGTGTGTATGTATCTGAAGTCGTGATATTATTGTTGTTGTTATAGCCTTTATTATAGAACAAGCGTGTATGGAATATTGAGATGTGAGTGTATGAGTTGACCTAATGATTTAATTGCCATTATGCTGATGAAAGGTCTGTGAGAGCGTGTTAATTCTCGTGTGACTGAGCAAGGAGAAAAAATTTTACTTCTAATCCACAGGAAGCTTTCCGGGTGGAATTGGGCGCCACCGAAGATTAGAGAGAGAAGACGTGGAGAGCACGTGGAAATGGGCAGTTTTGCGAAGGCGTAATGGCGGGAGAATAGACAGTTGTGAAAAGGCACAGGACCAGGAGATTAGGCAGTTGTGCGAAGGCGCAGGGCCGCAGAACGGAAACAAGGTTACCGGAAGTACCGAATCGGGATACATGACGGAAGTTGCAGATGAGTAACATAGAAGGGACACGAGAAGGAAGCGCTCTCGCCGTTAATTTTGCGTGACGAAATAACTGGCAATTTGAATATGTCTTTGTACAGACTGAGAGAAATTGCGTTGAAAAATTGTCCTGTAATTGTTGTATACATTGATATGGTTCATTAAATTGTTATACCTTTCACCTTATTATTTTTATATTTTATACACCTAAACCGTAGGCCTTGCTGACTGGGGGCTCGGAGCTATTTAATCTTTTAATTGTCCGTCCTTCTCTTGTGTTAGTAACAATACCGTAGGGGGCTCGTGACGTATCCTGTAAACAACTAAAATATAGCTAAATAGTTTCCCTCTGACAATGGTCTATTAGGATTATTATCTAATCCTGAGTCTGGGACATTTTGTTTACCACATTTTATATTCTATTAATAACGAAACAATTCCAAATATCGACTCTGAACAATACTAATTCTTATATCCCTACTCAAAAACGAGTGAATAATTTAAATATATGTAATAGTATTGAAATTTACAATTTTCTTTTGTTATAC
>JAECUM010011743.1:0-61379 GCA_016617855.1 Megalonaias nervosa | reverse complement strand
ATATATATATATCGGGAATAAATCCCATTTGTTTCAAGTAGTCATACCTGCAAAGAAAGGTATAAAATTTCATTAAAAATATTCTTTTAGACAACGTATTTTCAGGCATATGACATAATTTTCAAAGAAAACATAGTTTTCTTTTATCAATTTCAGGGATAATGTGGTTCAGTCCAAACATGCTTTTGCTCATGGCAGACCTGGTCTGAAATACGTTAGCTGATGATATCACTCTTATAACAACACAGTGATTTCCAGAAGAAATTGATCATACGGTTATTCCTAATTTGGAATCTTCTAACAACTTTAGCATCTTATTGATATACACCAGATACAGAAGCGAAAATGCACTCCGCCTTGGCGGACATCATGTCTGATTGGTATAGGTTCAGATTTAGTGCTATTTATAGTTACAGTGCATTAGATATTAGAGCATGATTCCTTAATTTCAATGAAGAGTTTGCCAGAAATTCCCAATAGGACAAGCTTTATGAAAGGCACTCATGCCATACAGTATCAAGCACCTTCCTTATGTCCAAAAATGCGGCATAGACTTTTGATTCTAATTCCAGGTTAGTGAAGATAGCTTCATGTAAGCTAAACGATGCTGTTACGCAGCTCAATCCCTTTTGGAAGCCCTGCTGTTGAATATTAGGAAAATTGTGAATTTTTTAGCATTTTTGTTTTGTACTATGAATTAAGTCTAATATATATACATTTTTCAAATATTTTATACAAAACAGGTAGTAAAGATACAGCCCTGTAGTTTTCAGGGTCATTTTAACACTTTCCTCCACCTTTGTACAGTGGCACAATTATGCCGACTTTTAAGTCAAATGGTATATAACAAGTTTTTAGTATCGCATTGCATCAGTCTTCCGCCCCCTTATCTTACATGCTCTTTCTGAACACCATCTATCCCCGGTGATTTATGTAACTTGTTTTATGGATGATGCTGTTTCATGAAAAATGTAAATCTGCATTCAGAACGGAGTCTTTATGATTGGTTTATTTATTCATCATAGGGCTAGGGAAGGAAGCATGGAGTGAAGTACTGAATGAAGTATTCTCTGGAGTGTACAAGTGATTAAAGTATCTGGCAAATTGGGGCTATCTCTTGTGAATAGGATGCAGTTTCTCCATCAAATTTTAGTTCGAAACAGTTTTAGAGTTTCTGCCCCCTATTACGTTGTTTACAATACAATTTCCAGAAAAGTCTAATATCTAACTTTGCTGCTTCATCTATTTCATTAAACATGCCTTCTTTGTATGCATTCATAGCTTGTACTTGAATTTTTAAAAATTCTCTCCTGGCATCCTTGTATTGTTTGTAGGTGACATACCTTAGTCCCTTAGGTCTCCAAGTTACAATCCATATCCTTCTAAGCTGCCTAGCCCTTTCATGTGCTTCATGGACATCCTTTGACCAATAAGGCTTTGTAAATCTTTTTAGGGATATTATATGCATTGTGGCCTCTTTTGTAAGAACCACTAGTGTATTATTTAATTCTTCTATACGTTTTGGAGTTAACGGGATGGAATATAATAATTCATTTATTCATTTGTGAACCTCTAGTTGGTAAGAGATAAGTCTTCCTGTGTCAGCTGTGTGCCATGAAGGCAAGGGTATATGAGGAGAGTCGGAATACCTTGCAACTGTGACAGAGTGGTTACTGAACACTACATGGTGATCTGACCCCAAACATGTATCCTGATTTACAAAGACCTCACAGTCATTTACATATTTTTGCCAACAAGAATATAGTCAAGAGTTGTTTTAAGAGGCTCAAATGTATAACTCAATCCCTTGTTCAAATTTGTCTTGTTTAGGGCCACTAAGTTGTTTTTGTTATTAAAGTCTGTTAGTAAATGGCTCTTGTACCGTGAGCACCAAGATTGGGAAATTTCATCATATCTGGCATTAAAGTCTCCCATTAGTATTACTTCACCAACTGAAGTGGACCATTTGGCTTATTAAAGACATGGGTAATTTCGAGAGTTGAATACAATACCTTACATTGCCTGAATACAATACCTTACATTGCCTGAATACAATACCTTACATTGCCTGAATACAATAGTGGCTAATCCAAGTTAAACTCTGACTGTAAAAACACATTCTGATAATGTCCAAATCAGGTACAGTAGTTTTTTATGCAAAGGTTCAACAGATGTTGAAAATTTATTTTTTAATTTTTTTTTTAAAATCATAATTTTTATAATTTTGTTTTGGGGTCCATAGCAATACTGCATTATATCTGGAATCACAATATAGCAAAGCACATTGTAACAGAGGAGAGAATATTGTCAGATAGGAGAAACATGTTCGTCTTTCTGTGATGGCTTTATCCAGGAGGTTGTGGAAGTAAAACTCCTAATATAAATGTAATCAGGTAATGTATTTGATGCAGAAATTACAATTTTGTTGTTGACACAATATAATACCAACCACCAGAATGTACAATTTATAACCAATTAGGCCTTACATCATTTGCTAGCAACTTTACTGGTACAGGTCTATTAAGTCTTATCAGTGGCTCAGTCATTTATTTCAGTAACTAGATCTAGTTATCTGATTAAAAATTAGAGTTTGAATCAACTAATCTGACAACAAAGTCTGCTCCCTTGATTGACAACATTTAATCAATTTCTGATGGATTAATGTGTTAATCAAAACAATGCATATCAAAACTGGCTTATAGGCAAATTCCACCTTGTTTGAATATTAATTTATCAAATCCCTCTCTGGAATAATCATTTTGAGAGATGGTGAAGAGAAACTTTGCACTAGGTTTCAGGTCAAATTACAGAATAATTTATTCATGTTCAAAATTTGACAAATTAACTGCATAAGCATTACACTTAGGAACTTTAAACTTCAGTTAAATTATAAAGGAACTTTAAACATCAACATCTTTTTTTTTTTTAAATGGCCGAATTTTATGATTTTCTTACATAAAACTCAATGTCAATAGTGCTATCAGACTTTAAATTTTCATTGACAAATATTAACATAAAAGCCCAAATAAATAAACATGCTAATGTAGAAGCTAGGAGTCTTCTATAGCTGGTTCAATTAAGAAAAAGTGAAACAGAAAGAAAGATTGTAAAAATCATCACATACTTTGCAAACAAGACAAGTTTCTGTTATGCATGAGTATATCCAGCCAAAAATGGTGGTGCACCAGTTGAATTTGCTTTGTCTTTATATTTTATGAAGAGATATCATCAAAGAAACAGATGTTCCAGGAAGTTACTGTATCACTTGTGTGTTATGTCTCGAGTCTAGAAATGTATTTGTATGACAAAAAGGCCATGAAATGCCCTCTTTCTCTGACCCTGCAACTGACCTATATGCAAAACTTAACAAGACTGTAATGTCGTTGCTGGAGTCTACAATCAATGTGAATACAGTCAGAATATATTTAATGCCAGAAAATGCTTCCAGTTGTCATTAAAAAGCTGAAATGCCTCCCTCAAGTCAAACACACTCTACAGATTAGCCATTCGCTATATCAGGTTTACTCTTGGCCTTTGTGGGTTGATGAAACAGAATCAACTTTGGAACAATTGACACATCAAGAATCAACCCTACTATGAACATATGACTAAGAGTCAGACACAAAATGGTTTCTTTCTAATGGACAGTTCCATCTACATCCTGAGGTGGGGTGGGGTAGAGTGTTGGTTGGTTGGTTGGTTTTGATGGCACTTAGGAAGTTATTAGCTACATCATGGCAAACAAAAGGGAGACAGCTGATTCATGCTGGTATTGAACTCACAACCCTTAGATTAAGAGTGCAATACTCTATCAATTGAGCTACCACTGCTCCATACACTTTAGATAGGAATGCGCCACTCTGGGTCCCCAAAATGGTCCACAATACCACAGAAATTTTGCATTCATATACCTGTTCATGTACCAGTCAGTCTCCCCACTTGCTACATATATGTAACAGTACTTGGCAAACCAACTTGACTGTAATATATGTGTCAGAGTACCAGTAGATATGAAGCTATGTTGACCATGTCGGATTTTGAGTTGGAGGTGATAAACCTGATATGATCCATAAACATGCAGTACTGTTTGCATATTGCTAACCAGAGACAATGACCCAATTATGTACCTACATTTCAGAGAAATGTGAACTTCCCAAGTTGATAAATGGATCTAAACGGTTGCATATCCCCAGATACAATCATATAGGTAGCCACTTCCTCCCCGATCCACCACTCCCACCCCCAGCATCTAAGTCAATAGTAGGTAAGTTTATCTACACATTGTCCATCCCCAATAACAGCAAGTCTAAGGATTTTCTTCTCTGAAGTTCTAAGCCTGCCAATAAAATTTTCCATCAACATTAAAGTCTGAATCTTTTTCAGTTGTAAAGTCTGTTATTTTCACAACAGCCTTACACTTTTGCAACTTGGAAGAGACTAGTATGCTGGACTTTTAACCTAGACTAGTAAGCTGGACTTTTAATCTATACTAGTATGCTAGACTTAGACTTTTAATCTAGATTAGTATACTGGACATTTAATCTAGACTAGTATGCTAGACTTTTAATCTAGACTAGAATGCTGGACTTTTAATCTAGACTAGAATGCTGGACTTTTAATCTAGACTAATATGTTGGACTTTTAATCTAGACTAGTATGCCAGGCTTTTTAATCTGTACTAGTATGCTGGGCTTTTAATCTTGACTAATATGCTATACTTTTAACCTAGACTAGTATGCTAGGCTTTTAATCTATACTAGTATGCTAGGCTTTTAATCTAGACTAATATGCTGGACTTTTAATCTATACTAGTATGCTAGACTTTTAATCTATACTAGTATGCTGGGCTTTTAATCTTGACTAATATGCTATGCTACTTTTAATCTACTACTATGCTATACTTTTAATCTAGACTACTATGCTGGACTTTTAATCTAGACTAATATGCTGGACTTTTAATCTATACTATTAAGCTGGACATTTTAATCTAGACTAATATGCTATACTGTCTTTTAATCTAGACTAGTATGCTAGACTTTTAATCTAAACTAGTATGCCAGACTTTGAATCTAGAGTAGTATGCTAGGCTTTTAATCTTGACACGTATGCTAGACTTTTCATTTAGACTAGTGTGCTGGACTTTTAATCTAGACTGGTAAGTTGGACTTTTCATCTAGTATGCCAGGCTTTTAATCTTGATTAGTATGCTAGACCTTTAATCTAGACTGGTATGCTGGATGTTTAATCTGGACTAGCATGCTGGGCTTTTAACCTTGACTGGTATACTGGACTTTTAATCTAGACTGCTATGCTGGACTTTTAATCTGACTCATTTGCAATATCCTAATTCAAAAGAGAAGAGCTCTTGTAGGACATTATTGGTCATGTGTGAAAGCGGACATTCTGATGGCACTCTATCAGATCTGAAAGTCAGATTTTGAATTTGACCAAAGTGCCACACTTTAATAGTTCCGGATAAGACTAAATTAATTAAAGGAACCCCTAAATTGATTTTATCATGAACCAAATTAAGTAGTACCCTAAATTATCTTAGACTGACACTAAATTCAAGTTCAGGGTCAACCTACATCAAGTTAACAGTACCCTAAATAATTTCAGTGTAATGCTATCATTAAATTAGGGTCCCCCTTGGTTATTATACTGTAATACTTTACTTTTGACTACTGACCCTATCCATTCACCAATAGCTTTATCCAAAACCTTAATCAACTCAAGTGACACAGACACCAGCATAACTGCATTAGCTTTCACTTTTCTTCATACAGATGTATTATGAAATGATGAAAAAGAACACATCAGTGGAGATAAAATGATAATTTATTAAAGAAATACAAGTGTAGAAAGAAATATATGAAAATGATCAATAAAAAGAAGTAATGAAAGTTTCACAAAATATTCAAAGAGATTTATCTTAAATTAGAGGGAAAAATCCTTATACAAAGTTTTTTTCATCTTTGTACATACAGGGCAGCGCTATTTATTGTTTTACCTTTCTACTTAAAAGACAGGTGTATTCATTTTTTCCTCTCTAGTTACAAGACGTGTATTAATTTCTTTTGATCTTTCTACTTACAAGTGCATTCATTTTATTTTACCATTCTACTTATAGGACAGATGTATTCAAACTTTTTGTATTTATTGGATCAAGCTCACAACCAAACATACCCTGGCACTCTTGCCAACAACAGTGATATTTAGCAAAGTATGTCAAAGAATCAACTAAAGTCTTTGTCTAGTTTATCTTTTGTATGCGATATTAAACTTACAATCTGTGTCTCTACCATCAGTACCACACACATACATATTGTACAAGCATCCATCTTGTCAGTGAACAGGAGAGACACTTTGTTTACCCTGATGTCCCAGATGCCAGATGAAACTGAATACTAAAATTATTTAGAATTATGGAAATGTTTTGTGTTGGGCAAGTAATCCCTTACCTACCAGTAGTGGGTTCTAAATTCTTCTCATAGTTGTTCCTCAATTTAATACTGTCAATTCATTATTATTCATAAGGTACAAATCTTCATGGATTTCATAGCTACTTCAAATCATGAATGTAAAGGCACAACAAAAAATGATGTCTCAGTGGAAAACAGTACTCTTTCACCAATTCACGAATTTCAAGACCCAGTGAACAATGATTCTCCTGTGGAAAACAGTACTCTTTCACCAATTCATGAATTTCAAGACCCAATGAACAATGATTTCTCTGTGGAAAACATACTACGTGTTTACCAATCCATGAATTTAAGAACTAACAAAAATGTTATTTTTCACAAAAGTAAAACAATTACACCCAAAAATAAATGTAATTCACAGTATTAAACAAATTTGCTAATAAAGACTTGTAATAAAGTCAAAATATCAGGTGTCTAAAACACTCTGGTGGATTACATTAATCACCGTATATAAGATATTTTCATAATCTTAACCTATTGTACTATTAAACTTATGTCCAGTAACTCTGCTTGGTATAAAATATTTACTGGATGGTCAGTACATGTATTACACAATATTAGCAGCTAAGGTATTAAAACATATTTGACAAAAGAAGTAAATTCAATCACTGACTCAGGTATATATGATGAAAGGCACAAAATGTTTTTCATTGGTAAAAGATACCCACAACCAGATTAAAGCATGTTTACAACATTCCATTTTTACATCTGTATGATATAATTGTAAATAACAAAGACCAAGAAATAATTTAGTTGTTTACAAATAGAGAAGCAATAAAATGGCATGAAAATGAAAACATAACTTAGTCTAGTAAATAAGACAAAACAGAAATGTGCCTTAGCCAATCCTAAAAAGCTGCTTGTCAGAAGCTTCATCAAAATATAAATTTTTATATGAAACTTTTTTAATTAAGCTAATGCTTCTATAGTCACCAAATTTATTCCATGAAAACATAATAATCATGTGCAGAACCAAATTTATTCCATGAGAAAGTAATAATCATGTACAGAACCTAATTTTATTCCACGCAAAAGTAATAATCATGTGTAAAACCAAATTTATTCCATGAGAAAGTAATAATCATGTGCAGAACCTAAATTTTTCAAGACTGTTGAGTACTTTAACTTAGCTAAACAGGGACTAGAAAATTATGCAGGGATTTGTATCTAATCCCTTTCTGAACCCATGTGACTACTTTTTGGCATGCAAATTAGGCCACCATTCTTGATCAAAGGACCTTGAATGGAACAGCAGGGTACTATTCCCTGGAGATCAAAGGACCATGAATTTAATAATAGGTTACATATTCCCTGGAGTTATTTACCTGCTCTGCAATACCTAAGGAAGCAGTTTCTAAAGGTGAAATTTGCTGTTGTTATACAAAGAGGATATTTTTTCTTATTCCAAAATAAAATTTTAAAAGTCACTTTAAATGGCATTAATAGAATCTCAAACACTTCTGTACAGTTTGGTACTTCTTTTAACAAATTGTGTTTGCAAATGAATCTAAAAATGAAATCAACAGTACCAAATTATCCTCAAATCTTGAGTTCTTACTTTTTTATGGGACAAAAAAGTAGCATTATTACCTGTATAATACCTGTATAATACCAGTATAAGTTTTATTTCTCTATTACAGATACAGTAAAAGCTAAGTGGTTGACAAGAAGCCGCTGGTAGCACAATTTCCAATCAACTCAACTTTCACTTTCATTGCAATTGTAACTAGCATACAAAGTCAAAATAAATTAACACAGAAAATTTTCATATTTCAAAAATGTAAAGGTACTTGAATAATGTTTGTAAATAAATAAAGACACTGTGCAGTGTAGGAGTAAGGTACCATAAAGTAATGTGTCAATGTCTGTATGAATCAGGTACTGTAAAGTAATGTGTCAATGCCTGTACAAGTCAGGCACTGTAAGGTAATGTGTCAAATGCCTGGAAGCTCCAATGGGATGACAGATTTTTGATGAGACAGAGAAAGAGAGGTATATCCCTGTGTGATTTTATTCCCTCATTGTGACAGGTATTGCCCTTTAATTGTTTCATAATATGACTTCTCATTTTCCTACATTCTGATTGGTTTAATCTCCAGAAGCAGCATCTTTCCTGCATTCTGATTGGTTTAATCTCCAGAAGCTAAATCTTTCCTGAAACATTACAGCAGTGTCACATGCCTACATGAGACGATGTAAGTTTCAACAGACTTGTCTGACACTCAGGTCTGAGTCTCTGACATCACTCTCTGTATGATGACAGAAGTGGCATAATGGCAGAGACTTGGCCTACTGACAATGAAATGCAAGTGTTCTGTTTAGAAATGATCACACTCAAGCATGCAGTACACATCAATTATGGGTTACTGATTTTTTCATGCATCCATCCATATGTACATCTGTTTATTTGTCCCTCATTTATCTTGTTTTACTTTTTTACACTGATAATTATCTGGGGACAATTACTGTATATCTTTATTTTTTGTTGTTATTATTCCAGTTGCTTAAATCGAATTAGCATGTAATATAATGAGGTGTGCATTTACATTATAAGATTTAAACTTAATCAACTGTTGTCTTCATACTGTAAAAACAATACCAAAAAAATGCATGAAATTAAAAATCATACAATTATAAAAATTGCTGACTTGTGACTTTGGTTAATAACAGGATTTATTAATCCCATAACAAAATTATATTCACCTCTACCTTGTTTCAACCAAAAAGTCAATAATGGTATATCTTTCTATGTCATATTCCACCTAAATATATGAAATTCAATACAACATGAATAATTTGATAATCAAGGAGTAATACATTTTTCATAGCAAATCAAACTTGAGCACAAGATTTACTAACTTAACTGGGACTTTGAATTTACTTGTACATCAAATGTATGCAAATTCAACTACAAGTATACCTTTCACAAGATCAGTCTCCATCATAACACAGACAAATTTTCTTCTAATTTTTTTTTATATTGAAGACTTGAATCAAAATCATTATTGCCACTTGTTTTATCTTTTATCACAGACTTAGATACATCAAAGATAAATTTCATGATAGCAAAACCAATAAGATGCAATTTGATAAGGGCTGTTCCAGTAAAACATACCTGGGACCCAGTGAAGGCACTTTTAATATGGGGGTACTCACCCATAGATGCAATTTAGAATTCTCTCATCATTTTAACATGAACTCTGTGAAATCAAAGTACCCTTCCCTGGCTACTATGTATGTTTAAATGGAACAGCCCTAACTGCAAAATAAATCTTATAAGAATGAAACTATTGTATGATCCCCAGAATGTACTGGAAATGTTGGGTATAAAATTGAAAGGAAAAATAAAATGGCAAAACCTGTAGAAACTGTTCAAAACTAATATTTCCATTCTATATACAATATTCCTTACTATAATGCTTTCAACTTCCTTACTGTGAGACCACCTAACCATGAAGTACTTTATTCATATAAATTCACTATTACATAATGAAATGGGATCAATAATCATACCCACCTGTAACAGGAATGGTGCTAAAATAAAGGGCATTATAGTGAGGAAGAATTGTGCTATTTTCAAGGATATAACCAAATGTAAGTTGCTGAGGCACAGATAAATGATCATAGTTATAAAATAATCCCAAACAAAACTGGATTATGAAATAATCCCTAACAAACTGGATTATGAAATAATCCCTAACAAACTGAATTGGTTGTGACATCATAGGCACTGTGCATTCAAACAAGAAATAAGTAACTATACTGAGGTCCAAGAAGCCATTGTAGCTCAGTGGTCAGCATTCTGGACTCAAACTAATAACTGTAAGATCTGTAACAACCATACACTGGCTATACAAAGATCCAACCATGAACAAGCTATTACACAATTCAGGTCTTTATGTAGGTATGTTCAAATGCAGCAATCTAAGTGACAATAAATTTAGAAATCCTAACTTAACTCTATAAATACTACTTTGCTGTGGTTATGTATAATCAGTGTGGAATCGAAGGAGGATTTTTCTGGTTCTTCTGTATTATAATGTAAATATGAAAAATAGTCACTTACTTCAATAATATCCTTTCTCATTCATAAGTATTTTCAAGTAAAACTGAAATATTGCATTAAGTCATCAATACAGCTAAATTAAAATAATAACAAAATTTTTGCCTGGGTATCCAACAAGCCAGCTTATAATAATTTATGCTATCATTTATATCAAATCAGTGTTATTCAACAGTTTAAAATATTTAAGAAGCATGTGAGAAATCTACAACTATCCTTCACCACTAAAATACAATTCAAAGAGTATAAAGAAAAACAAATTGTCTGTTGTAAAAAAAATTAAAATGCATGGACAAATGATCCCCTTCTAAAACTGAACTGAAATCTAATATCCATAAATAATATTCTCTCTAAAATTGCCTATAACAACGAAATTTGTATTCTAACTCCAGTCTGGCATGCGTACTTCCTCATTTAAAAGCTTCTTGCTGACAGACATGCATCAATTCTCAAGACGATATTCTCTCTTGGAAAAGGAGAGTAAATGCCACTTCCAAAAACTTTCAAGTTTCTTAATAAATCAGTTCATAATCTCTGAAAAGCTGGTTTTGGTACCTGTATTATTCAACTTCTGAATACAGTTGTTATGTGAAACCTGAAGTCTCACTGGCAAACCGTATTGCAATGTACTCTATATGTACATGACTTTCAAAAACTTAACAAAATTGTTTTAAACAAAATCTGAATGATGACACTGATGCTGCCATTGCCAAAAAAAAGGTAATACCCATGTCTCACTACCCACTAACTCAGGTTCATGATTCTCTGTATACTCCTTCTCTATCATTCCAGACCCATCGCTCTGAAAAGTGATACCAACATCTCGCTACTCGTTAAATTAAGCACAGGAATCTCTGTATACTCTTTCAATATCATTCTGGGCCCTTTGTTCTAGGCCGGATCATCTTATCTAAGTGAGACTGTCCAAGTGCTGAAGCTAATTTTCTGACTAAATTTTCAAATCCTGCTTTGACTGCTAAATCATATGCCGTTTCTCCTTTATCATTTTTCTTATTCTGATCTGCACCACTTCTGTAAAGAAAACAAAATCTATTACAATACACTTTACATACTATTTTTTATGGGATTAAATACATTTATTTGAATTTTGTTAAAAGAGATTTTGAACAAAACTGCAAAAGTAAGGCCCTTTCCCAAGGCAGCATCAAAAAGCAAATGTAGATGGTTTGTGTATAGTTCAGATGTGAAACTCCTGCAGCAGAAACGAAATTAGTGTTCTTTTATGTACAAAGTATGTATATACAATAAGTATCCTTTTACAAACCTTTTCAACTAATTAATTCTTACCTGTGAATGAAAATACATGATGAATGACAGTATCTCATCACCTTGTTGAGGTATGTGAGCAATTGCTACTTAGCAGTTAAGGTTTAAGAGGCCAACAATCTGATCCAGCTTAAGTTATACTTCATAAATGAATGTCATTATTATCTTTGAGACACTAATTTTTGTGGTTTTTGTGCAACACTAACTTCTGTGGGTTTTGTTGTACACTTCATTTTGAGGCCTTTGTGGGACACCAATTTTTGTGGTTTCTGTGGTACAATTTTGTGGTTTTGTGGGACACTAATTTTGCAGGTTTTGGTGGTACACTTTTGTGGTTTCTGTGGGACACTAATTTTTGTGGTTTTGGCAGGACACTAATTTTTTAATGTTTTTGTGTGCCACTAATATCTGTAATTTTTGTGGATGCTACAAACCACAATGTTAAAAACCCAATGCAAAATGTAATTCTGCTGAATGTCATTCTTGTGAGAGACATATTGACCAATTTAAGAATTAATGAAAATATCATTTTCTCAACAAACAAATAAGTGATGCCTTAAAAAAATATATGAATTCACAGCATTTTTAGATGTTAGCAATCAGTAAAGTCTCATTACATACTCTCATGGCACTGAATGCATATACATGTCCTCTCACTTAAAGAAAAGAGACTTTACTACATTTAAAAATAGACCTAGATTTACTCACCCCAAGAGAGCATCAATAACTTCATCTCCTGAAGGTCCTAGGCTTATAGCTTCATGCAAGGCTGTGTTTCCTCTCCTGCACATCATAAAGAAAATATCATACAATATATTATTTTGGTGCTATTCAAGTGTTAAAACAAACTTCACAGACAGGAGGATGTGCCTTTAGAAAAGGCAGTCACTATGAAACTTCTCTATTTCGATACCAAAAAAATGTCAGTTTTGATCTCTGGGCATGGCACTGATCATACAAATGTTAGAATAGTGAAAATCAGTAATCTCCCCTGAGTTCTTATGAAGTATGGATTCACAATCCTATCACAAATTAACATCATCGTTTCATAGTTAACACTTGCTTTATGCCCACACATATAAGCTTTCCTTACAGTCTGCTTAGATGTACTGACATGGCACTGAATATCTGCAACACCATACCTCTACAATTTATATCCTCTTTAATGTGACTGCACTCAGGCAAAACTGAAACTTATAAAAATATTTTTAATTATTTTTTGGAACTTTTCAAACATGCATATTACATTAGATTAGACTGCCACACATTTATCAGATTCAGACTGAATCAAACTTCACCCCATAAAAAAAAAACTATTTTTCGAAGTGTTCAGTGAAATTACTTGTAAATAATGTCCATCTTACATGGCAGCAGGTCCCTTCCTGTTGATGTCTGCACCACCCTGCACCAGAACTGGGATACAGTCAACCCTCTTGTTTTTCACTGCCACATGGAGAGCTGGTAAGCCATTCTTGTTTGTACAGTTTGGGTCTGATCCCTAAGGAAGAAAAATAGTGAAATTTAAGGATTTCACAAATACAGTTTTAGCATTTGTCTTTTTGGAAAAAAGTATATTGCTGTATCATATTTTTATAGTGTCTGAACTAATTCTTTTATAAATGATTTAGTGACAATATTATTATTTTAAAAGGCATGAATCAGGATTTCCAAATTACCTTGGGTCTTTTTTACCACAGTATTTTCACAAAATCTGCCAGAAAGACACCTTTTATGTCCTGTAAAAATGATAACATTTTAAAACATGAAAACTTTTAGCATCAGTGTAATTGGTAAATAAATTATGTTTCACAATTCTTCAGGCATGAAAAATAATCCTTGTTACCTCATCAAGTAATCTCTGCACTTCAGCAGGGCTTCCTTCTCCTTGTGACCCCAGTTCCCGCAGCAACAGTTGGTCCTGAGGCTGAAAGTTACAGAAATTGTTTGTGCATACAAGCATTCAAGTGTTAGGAAAATATTTAAAAATTCTTAAATAAAAATGTTAATTTATACTGTGAATTATATATTAATTTCCTGATATTCCAAAATGAAGTTCAATAGAATAACAACAGAATTTAAGATGGCCAAGATAGACATCTTGTATTTCTGTCACAAACAAGGATCCTTTAAACTAGAGATCCTAGCAAGTACGAGGTAATCTTCTTCAAGATGCATCCACATTACAACTTCTCTTGAACTAAGTGAAAAGATTATTGGAATTTGAGGGAAGGCAATTTTTTAACTATGTTGCATCAGCACATGAAATTAGGTCACAGTGACCTGGTTTTGATCTAAAACACATTTTTCTTTCCAAAGGATGCACTCATGAGTTGCAAGTTTGATGTCAGGGAGCACAAAGGTATTGGAATCTGAACCCAAACACAATTTTCAAGTAATGTTAAATAAACCCAGCAAGGAAAGTAGGTCAGTTACCCATTTTTGGCATGCTTAATTTCTAAAAAAAAGACCATATTGTGCAGATGTATTGTGAAAAACCCATCCACCTACCTACCTACTTAACACACATTAGTAAAGCATAATGTAGATCACAGTCACCTTTGGTTTTAAACAGAGATGTAACAGAGATGCATCTAATAATCAATCAACAATCAACACTCTAGAAATGAACTTTCAATACAAAATTTGGAGAAGATTTGGTTCAATGTGGATTTTACAGTGCTATATAGCACCACAAACAAGGTTATATGATAAAAATTTATAAATCTAAAAGTTTATTACCAACAAGTGTTAAAAGTAACAAACACAACAATGGGATAAAATATGAAGGTTCCCAATCAACGGGGGATTTAAATGGTGTATATAAAGGGTAATCAGATAAAAGATAAAATTAGGGTGATTAACAGTAGAAATGTTGGTTAAAAATACTCAAAGGAATTATGTTTGCACACAAGCCATATTTTATACTAAATGTTAACATTCTTCAAGAAATTTAAAATGCAAAACACATTTACCATATCAAAAAGATCTTAAACATTTGGAGAAAGTCACTGAGCATGAAATATTGGTCACAGAGACCTCTTCTGGCAAAAAGAAAGTAGAATTTGTCAAGACTCATCCAGTTACCAAGTTTCATGGTTCTAGGTGGACAGTTTGCCAACATGCCAAACTCATGTGGTCATTAGCTAAATCCAAAAATGTAACCAAAAGCCAGTTGATGATGAAATATAGGTCACAGTGAGCTGTTTTTGGTTGTAAGAGTGAGGTAGTAACAGAAATGAACATCAAATACAAAATCAGACACAAGTCAGTGAGCATAAAATAAGGTTTATACTGTCCTACTAATGAATGAGGGAGTAGTACTCATCAAGGTGCATCTCCAAGTTTCAAGATTCTGTACAGAATAGTATGCTAACAATCTATGTAGTCATGAGGAAAATGCAACAATTAACCTAAGCCAATAAAATGTAACATATAGGTGACCTTTTTAGGTACGGGTATGATACTAAATGAGATGTACAAAATCACCCAGCTTTTTGAGAAGTATGAACAGTACAAGAGAACTAAAGTCAGTGAAATGGGAAAAACAGCAAGAAGCATCCTCTTGTCAAGTTTCACGATTCACGGCAATCTTTGTTGTCAGGGTGTGCCAATAGATTCATACAATCACCTACTTTAATGATTCTGGCACATGCTTGAGACTGATCCTGGGACAGTGAAGCATGAAATATGGGTTCATCATGACCTACATATGTGATTAGGGTATATTATTTATCACGATACTTCCCCTCACCAAATTTTCATGGATCTTGTTGTAATTGTGTGTGTGTGTGTGTGTGTGTGTGTGTGTGTGTGTGTGTGTGTGTGTGTGTGTGTGTGTGTGTGTGTGTGTGTGTGTGTGTGTGTGTGTGAAATAAACCTAGTGGGTCATGATTCAAATGCAAAAACCCAAGCCAGTAGTGGTAAGCTAAACACAAGTAATCACTGATTTACAGTGTGATGTTTGAGCATTTAGGCAGTGATGCCAACCAATGAACCTTGTTATCATAATCCAAGCATCAATTTTTAGAAATCTGTGCAGACACCCCATAATGGATAAAATGCTCATTACAAATGACAAACTTCTATGATCACATTGAATCTTTCTATAAGCCTATATATACCTGTACATAGTCAGTAACAATGGTGTATTCATTTCTCTTATTTCAGAAGCTTTAATACCTTTGACATTATTGGTTAAAATATAACCAAAAACAATATTTTTTATCAGGAATAATCTTTTTTTCCTACTTCCGCTTTCAGTCTTTTGCACTGAGAAACTGTTTTCTAAGTACCGGTCTATTATATTGGTACTGAAATACTTTTTCCCTACAAGTGTCCCTATAAAATGCCTGTTCAAAATTTATAAACCAAACATGATGACTTTTTAGAATGTTTTACTACAATACATAATGCAGGATTTTCACAAAAATTCATAATAATTAAGCAAAATCCAGAATGGTTGGAATTTAGGTACTCACATCTTTGCTAACCAAGGTTCCAATATCTTAACCCTATCTACACCTAGGCGGATTGAACAGATATTTTAGTGCTTTGTCCTAGCGACATCTATTGGATTTAATAAGCTGCCTCCCTCAGTATGTTATGCCAACAAACCAATAGCATGTAACAGCTGTGCATTGTACATCAGCTGAAAATGGTGGAGGCAATTGACTCCAAAAGGATACGTTGTAAGTTTAACATCAAAAGTATGACTATGTACCAGAGATAAGCCATTATATGTTTATTTGAGTGAAAGGTATTTGTACAACACGGACCAGCAATGGAAAATTGCTTATGTATTTGTCTATTCAGGTTGTGTGCTCCCATTGTCTTGATCATGTAGGAACAGTGTTCAAATCTGAACAACTTGGTTTTGATTAGATGCAGTGGTTTGCCGCCGCATCCAGTGAAATTCACAGACCCGAAGCACATCAATATCTGTTTGAGCCACCAAAGTGTACATAGGATTAAGATATCGGAACCTTGGCTAGAGAAGATGAGGTACACACTACTTACTTGAACTTTCTGAGCAGGTTTTCTTTTCACTTTTGTCGCTTTCTTTGTTTCTTTCTTGGGGGTCTCTGTCTCTATGATCTCCTCTGTAACAAAAACATGGGCTAAGGTTAATTATTAATTAATTTTCCTTCAGGGCAAAAATACCAGGAAAAAAAGAAATGATGTATTTTTTGCCCTGCTTTTCACTCATTTAAAAAAAATAAACTTTTTTATAATTAAGATGTATAAGAAATTCTATATTTACTTGAAACAATATCATAAAACATATTTGTAGCCTCACCTGCAAATCAAATTTCATTTTATACGGGATTCACAAAGTCATAAAGCTTGAAAATATAATTACTGCATGAACCACTGCAGTAAAGTGAAACCTGTTCATGTATCATATTTAATAGAATTTCAAGCTTACTTTAAAATTTTAAGTTAAATTCTGATAATTACAAATTGACATAAAAATAACAATTATTTTAACCACTGTTTACAAACACTGTCAAAGCACAGAAGAAGGACATAAAAAGCTCCTTTCTGGTGTTAGAAACAAATAACTATTGGTTCTCTGCTTCAAATGATATCATATTAACCAATCAAAAAGCATGTTACAAAAGTTTGGTAAAAATATGTAGTTATAAATTCTTGTCAAATGTTTAAGAATAAATTAAAACAGATGGAACACTGCATACAGGAAGTTTTTAAAAGATTTTAATTTTGACAAACGAGACTGGCCGTAAACTGTGAAAAGATATGAATGTTAAAGAAATACAATTGGCTTGGCATTCATAATAATTAGTCTGATATTTCAAACATACAAATTTCAAAATATCATTTCATATTGTGAACATTTCTACATGTGTATTATCCAAATGCAGACAAAACAACCAATTATTCATGTGTAGACTCACCCTCTGAGTCACTCCTGTAGGATGTGAGACTATCCTGTTCTGTGTGGAAGCTCAAGTAGTCTCCAGTAATTCCTAGTCTCTTCCCTGTAAATTTGTCCTTATTACCTCTCAGTGCAAAAGTCAAGGTCAAACTCAGTTCATACCCATCTTCTTGCACAGTTGATGTCAACAGCTGATATTAATGAAAGTCAATACAGTACTATAAACAACTTTGCCATTACTAATACTCACCACCAAAGTTAACAATTGTGAAAACTGAGTAGAAATTCAGTTATGTATATGTCAACCAGGTAATCAAGGTAAGCTAAATGACCATGACAATGTACATTCAGCCAGTAGGAGTACAATCATTTACTCCAACACAGACCAATCCTGTAAGCACCATGACTGGGAACTTTTAAAACATAAATCACTGCTCAATATTCAAAATTTAAAGATTGTTGTTTAAATCTGTGAGAAGTATATTTGTAGAGACAACAGGAACCAACATTAAAACCCCAAAATACTAATAAATGTGGATAAAATACCTTGCAATTGTGAAGACTATTTTTACAATAAAAATGTAAAATAATTCAATAATGTTCATTAGAGTTAAGGACAAATGTACATGCACTCATGGGATACCTAAATAAGCAAATAAAATTTTATCGGTAGTAATGTTTTAAATATTTCAATACCACATGTATCTTGCCTTTTAAGAGCTGGGCTATGTAAATTTCCATAAAAATAAATAAACACAATGATAAAATGTTTCTACATAACAGAAAATGTCCCTAATATTGTTATAAATAAATCTCATGTATTCATCATAAAACAACATTTGGCATATATGTTACAGTCATGTAAAAACAGCATAATGTCTAGTTTATAACAGGCACTTACCTAGGAAAAAAACAGACCAAGCCACTCTTTTACATGATGCGCCAGTAGATCAAGCTTCATATCCTCAAAATGTTTTGCAACTTTTAATACAATAAAATTAGAGTTCTAGAATATTCAAGACTGTCTTATTTCAGTTCCTTTGTCAGTATGATAAGTTTCACTGATCTAGATATAGTCCAAATAACACTGTAGCCAAATGTGGAATTTTGAGATTAAGCTTTCAAGTTGTTTGTTCAAATGTCGAGTGAATACTGGACCTGGCCAGTATATTATAAAACAAGGAGGGTGTGTTGGAGACTGAGTTGCAAAGGTCCCTTGTGACTGGCTAACACAAAAGTTCAAGCTCAGCAGTCTCATTATTTTCCAGGCCACCCTGCAATTCATAAAACTCAGGGCTTGAGTCTGGGATACAGTTTTAAATCTGGCTCAATTAAAACTGGTCTAACAAAACTAAAATCTTTTGTGTCTGACTGACACAAAATCAAGACCATCCTGGAAATCATCAAACTCTTGAACTTAAGTCTGAGCTTGAAATTTGTTTTCACCAATCACAAATTATGTTACTACTGAAAAGATGCTTCTGACTAACTGACAGTGGAACTCAATCTGAGAGTTTTCCTTTTGCCAGGCCTGGTTTTATGCTATTTGTTCTATATATGGTTTCAAGCAAACTGAAGATGCATTATGCAAAAGCAGCCTGGAATGGATCCGTGTTATTTACAGATGGTGCTATAATTTGAACTGTGTCACGATATCTGTAACTCTTACCTTCCCCATTTTGGGTTCTCCTATCAGGGCTCTAAACTCAGCATCATTCTGAGCATGAGCTTTCAGGTGTTGGCAGATATGGTCAACCTGTTTCCTCCAGTAACCTGGCAACAACAAAAAAAATACGGATTAAAAATGATAACAAAGAAACGTGTTGGTAGTAGTGTTTCCAAGGAAACATACAAAATATAATACTATTTAAAATTACATGAAAGAACCAAAAAAGAAGATTCATGTACTTTATATGTTTCTGAGCCCGGTTAAGACAATGTGCATAAAATCCTATCAATATAACATGGAGTTTCTGTGTCATAATTAAATGTTTGATCCCTCCTTAAATAACTGACATCCCTTTGTGAGGTTATCTTAATGGTAACAATATTTTTGTTTCAAAAGGTATACAAACAAAACAGGAAAACCATCCTTGCATATAGAAACTAAGTGAAGATTTGCACACATATGCTGAAACTGTATTTGTGAGCAGTTAGACTAAATTTCTGAGAATTACTTACTCATGCATTGAGTCACAATGACCTTATTTCTCAAGTAAAATTTCTTTAAGAATCAGGATACATGCCAGTAAACAAAACACTTAACAACGCCATTTGGGGACTTCAAAATACAGCCACAAAAAACTCCATTCTGAAAAGCACTTAAATAAAATTAACCTAATGTCAACACTATATTAAGTCTTTGCCAAGATTTCAAGAATTTATTTCATCTCATGACCTCTACTACTGGGGTATATGAGGATAATATATATAAGTTTGAAACAGTATCATGATGACTTTAGGGATGTTTACTGAAACTGTCATATGTATTTAACAAAGTCATATTACAAACTGAATCCTCTCCGAATAAAAGGTAAAAGATGTAGAACAAATAACATGATACACGATAGCAAGCTGAGTGGGGTACTGCATTCACATCATAATAAATATCAACTATTCAATATGCATAACCAGCTGATAGTGGGAAAAGTTTCTGATCATTTCAATTAAACTCGTGGAATCATTTCATTGTAAACCATGCCCATCTTTAGAAATTCTGGTTGACATTGCAGCCTTACCAACAGGATCAGAATTTGTGGGCAGAAACTCAGCCTCACCTCAGGATCTGAATTTGTGGGCAGAAATTCAGCCTTACCTCAGGATCAGAATCTGGTGGCAGAAACTCAACCAAGCCTCAATCATGTTTTCTAATTCTGACACTTGGTTGGGATTTCTTCATATCATGCCCTTGTTGTGATTTACCTATCTCACACCAGTGCATATTTGCATATTGATGGAATCTATTTTTCTCACCTTTTCCAGGGCTGACAGCTGTTAATAATGGTTTCCTGTCTCTCATGGATTTCTCAAATGCCTCCTTTTCCTCTTCTTTCTCCTTCTGTTTGCCCATTTCACGAGTGGAGGGGTAGAAAAGCCCTACTGTCTGGGTACCCATGTCATTAGTTGGTCTGGGAACCATAGCAGGTGACATGGTCACAGGTAGCCATTGGGCTTGCTGTACAGAGGATAAATATCAGTTAACAAATGTAGTATTTTTGCATAATTTAATGTTTACTGATTCACATAATACAGCATACCTGCAACAGAATTTTTGCAATCTGCTCACTGGCAACAGGGCTCAAATGTTATATGTCTTTACTGCCATGGATGCACAATATTTCCTTGTTGATCAGCTGAACCCAACTGCAAACTACATAGGCTAAGACTGACCATAATATAATTCACAACTAAGCTGTTTTGTTCTTACTGCGATTTCAATCAAACAGCACAGACCCTTATCTGTCATTGTAAATTATGTGACAGTAGACCTTGATCTATGCTGTTTACAATGGGTCTACAGGTGAATAAATTATTTCACAAATACAGTCATTTTAATAAATTAACTTTTTTTAAAAACCAATATACTTGCTGAAAAGTTCAGTCCAACTGCAAACTGCACAGACCCAGATCTGACATTGCATAATGTGCCAGCCGATCTGGGTCTATGCAATTTATTGGGAGTAATCAGTAAAACAAACAACATTCTGACATGGCAGTTGAGGGTCTATTAAGTTTGCAGTTAGACTCAACTTATAAATAGGAATACACTGTAAAATAATTCACCATTTCACTCCTGTAGACTTAAATAGCATGTACATTAACATTTCACTCATACAGATTTGAACAGTATGTACATTAACATTTCACTCATACAGACTTAAATAATATGTGCTCCAATCAATTCCTTTGTATAGATTTAGATAGAAAGGACCTTACCATTTCACTCATACAGACTTCAATGGTATTTGCCTTGTCATTTCACTCATACAGACTTAAACAGTAACTACCTTGTCATTCACTCATAGACTTAAATGGTATGTACCTTATCATTTCACTCATACACAAGTAAATATTGTGTAATTTAATACTGCACTCATATAGACTTTAATGGTATGTACCTTACCATTTCACTCGTACAGCCTAAAATGGTATGTACCTTAACATTTCACTCGTACAAACTAAAATGGTATGTACCTTACCATTTGACTCATACAGACTAAAATGGTATGCACCTTACCATTTGACTCATACAGACTAAAATGGTATGAACCTTACCATTTCACTCGTACAGACTAAAATGGTATGTACCTTACCATTTCACTCGTACAGACTAAAATGGTATGTACCTTACCATTTGACTCATACAGACTAAAATGGTATGTACCTTAACATTTCACTTGTACAGACTAAAATGGTATGTATCTTACCATTTCACTCATACCTTAACATAAGAGTCATCGAATATAAAGTCCAATTTTGTTCAGGCAAAACTACAGTGGTTCATTTGGTTCATTGTCAGGTCTGTAATCTAAAGGTTGTGGGTTCAATACCTGACCAGGGCAGTTCATTCTGTCTGCCTTGGTGTGTTCTTTGGAAAGGCACTTAGCCTGCCATGTTCTCAACATGATGTAGCTAAATAATGTGTTGATGTGTTGAAAGTGTCATTAAAACCCAGCCTACCAACCAACTAATTTTGTTAATCTAGCCCTGAATACATCTGTGGAAAAGCTTCAACTGTCCAGACAGTTGAATTAATGGTCTGGACCTTTCACACAGATCATGTTTTTAAAAAAAGATACTCATTATGTACACAGTAAGATAAACAAGTAGCATATTTACCATATATGTTGGGAAACCATGATTGTTGGGACACCATAAAATAACTTTTAAAGTAAATTTTTTGTGTACCATATGTTCTGGGACACATTGTGCTTTTTTAGTCTTAAGTTGTGGGACACCTTCTAACTCATTTGAAAATTACATATTGGAAAATGCTCTCCAATTTAGATTTTATTTTAATGTTCATGATGAAAAAAAAGAGGAATAAATGATGACAATACAAGGTTGGTTTCTTCCTTTTATAATCAAATAAGTGTTTTGTTTATCCATTTTATTGCAATGTGCAGTTGGGAGGGTGCAACTTCAACACAAATATATTTTGTTTCTTAAGTCTTTGGACATAAAACTTAGGTGAAGAAAAGTTTCACTATAAATTTTGGAACAGGAAAAAAATTAATTATTTTATAGTGTCCAAATATATATGGTACATACGGTGAAATAAAATCAGAACAATGTAGGTTTCAAAAGGTTCTCAAAGTTGAAGAAATTTCTGAATGTAAGTTTATATATATATATATATATATATATATATATATATATATATATATATATATATATATATATATATATATATATATATATATATCAGTCAAATGTAAATAGAAACAAACATGTCTTTAAAAGCATCCATTTATGTTAAGGTCAAATTTATTCAAGTCTCCTTTTGCTAAAAGAAACCCAAATATAAAATTACAATATTTATTTGTTTTTTAAACACTACTAACTTTGTCAGTCACAAGAGGTCTAAATGGACCTGCTATTGCTCACCTGGCTTACATAACTTAACAGTTGACCATTTTACTAAGCAGGCTTATGTAGTAGTGTAAGAACACATGATATGTAAACTATCTCCCAGACTTTATATCATGTTGATTACACCTACTTTACTATTTACTGAAGAAAATTATTTCAACATAATGAGGATCTCGAATGGGTAATGATTTAATACTGAATTTATGAAATGAGTTGAATAATGTCCAGCTTTTGCAAGCCTTGGCTCACAAAAGCTGGACATTATTCAACTTGTTTCATAAATTTAATATTAAATCATTACCCATTTAGATTCTTTTTATCACATAGTTTCTATTTCAGTGGAAATTATTTAGATAGAAAGAAGAATGAATAATTTTGTTCATTCTGACAGATGGATACACCTTTCATTTGTTGTGCTTAAAATATAGTCCCAAACAAAGTTGAACTAGTACAAGTAGATTGTAGATTTTTACAAACTATAAATCAAACAACAAGCATCCATCTGAATAAACAGAACAATTTATAACGACAAAATCATTTTTCAAAACAGAATGATCAATGCATGTGATGTCACATTGTTTGATACAGTACACAGTAGGCTTAGAATACATGCTTACCCAAAAATTGTCACTTTCACACCTAGACATTACACTGCTGCTATTTTCATGCGAAATAAGATTACTGGATGCAGAAATTCCCATATTTACTGTAACGTATTTGTGACAGGATATTTGCAATATTTGATTTGGAACACGAGACTGTACAGAAGACATAAACAAATTTCTTTTTGAGTTGGATCTGCATCACATATTTACTGCATAAATATGGTGAGGTTGGATAAAGTTCTGCCAGTTGGTAGACCGGTTTATGTCCACATTCTACTGTGAAAAGAGGTGAGTTTATTTACTTCTGTTAAGTTAACATTTAAACCATGCTTGTATATAGGGTGGATTCTATGTTACAGATATACTGCCTCCCTCCACCCCCACCCCCCACACCCACTGTCAAATGAGCAATACCCTAAGTTTTACTTCTTCTTCTTGTTCTTATCTTGGAGTTTTATGACATTTTTCTTATGATGATATTGTTATACATGACATAACAAACCCTTGTGTTTAATGCATAATGCATGGTCACATCATTAATATGCATGAATTTCACCGCAATTGCCCCAGTGGCCCAAGTGGTCAGAACATCCACCTCGGTTGCAGGGGGTCATAGGTTCAAACTCCGGCCAAGTCATACCACAGACTTATAAAAATGGTACCAGAAATTGCCTTGTTTGGTACTCAATGTTAAGAGGTTAGTGTTAGGACTGGTCAGACTAGTGGCAAAATAATTTGACTCGGCCAAGATCTTGATGACAAAGACCTATTTACCAAGTCTGAGCAAAATTTTACAGTGGTAAAATAAAGTCAGTCAGATGAAAAATCTACTCATAATTATGCATAAGTGTAGTTCATACCAAAATTCATCCAACATCTCAACATTAATCTATTTACCAGTTTTTATAGAACTGGGTCTGAAATACAGTCTATTAAATGGTGAATAGCTCAGCCAATCAAATGCAAGACCTCTTCATTAATATGTACAGATCAAAATAAAACATATATCTTGATGATGTAAGTCTATTTTACCAAGTCTGATAAAAGTATACTGCTCCATATCTATATTTATATTCAATAAAAATAATGTACAGCAAAAATACATTACTCCACTATCTCCACTTATATTCAATATATGTAATGTACAGCAAAAATTACATTACTTCAGTATCTCCATTTATAACCAGTATATGTAATGTACATCAATAAAGTGCTGTTCTAAATCTACAACAAGCACACATGTTTTCCAATGTCCTGTTAAAATATGCCTACTGATAGAATAGGATGCAATCTATAAATGCTATACAATTAATATTTGGTTAGTGTTTCGCTAAGTATCAAGTTTTTCCTCAAAAGCTTTACAAATATGGCTACAATATGTAAGAAAATATTAAAAGACAAAAAATTGTGGATGTTTCTGGATTATCTATTTTATTTTGAATTTTAATATCTTTATTTGCATCAAAATGATTTAAATTTCATTAACTTGATATGTGTTTTAGTGTAATTAATGGGACTTAATTAACTTTAAGTATACGACTTTCAAATTCCAAATTAGGAAGTTCCGAACTTCCATAAATGAAAAATTAATGGAATCCCTGGTCCAAGAACTTGATGATATAAGCATATATTCCAAGTATGATCAAAATCAGATCAGAAATATGGCTTCCATGGTGGAAATAAAAATATCAGTCAATCAAATGCAAGATTTTCTTGCTCATTATCAATCTTGTCTGGGATCTTGATGACTACTGGCATATATTTCAAGTGTATCAAAACTGTATTAGAAATATGTACTCCTAAGTTGTAACAAGCTTGGCCAATCAAAAATAAGATTACCTAACTACCAAATGTGGATCTCACTCATTATCGAATATGTCCATGATCTTTATGATATAAGCATATACTTTCCAAATTTGATCAAAATCATGTCAGACACATGGTCTCCTGAGTGGTAACAAGGTTTGCCAGTCTGATGCAAGATTACATAATATTTTAATAGCCAGAATGAATATGTGTCATGCCAAACTAGATGCTGCAGGTAGATACATTGTTATATTGGACTTTAAATGGTTACCAAAGTATATACAAGCAGTCACGTGCAGGACAAAGGTATTGATTACAAAGCTCCACCCAATACTGTCTTTTCATATTTCTCTGTACTGATATCTTTTTATATAAAATTAATAGTTTTAAAATCATCCATAACATTTTTGTCTCATCTGTAATTACTTCATGGAAGTCTTGTTACATTTTGCCAATGCCAACTGTAGGTCTTATTACAATTCTCATTAAATTTTATCAATTCAAATTATTATTATTTTCTTGAATGCTTACTAAGTAATTTTATTGCAAGAAAGAAAATGTCAATATTTAAAACTTATGACCCTAAAGTTTTATCATTTATGATCCCACACACTGGTCAAGTTGCATAAAGTTCAAAACCCATTATAGTTTACCTCAGGAAAGAATTGGATTCAAAACTGCAAAAGTAAAAACTTGAAAGAGCATTTATGGTAGTCCACTTTTTTTTAATCATTTCTTACTGTGCAACTCAAACTGATGAGATCATTACATTATAATGTAATCAAATGAGACCACTTTTACCTTGGTTTATTGTAGTACCTATTTATCTATCTATCTATCTATATATATACACACACAGTTCTGCATTACAATTTATTCCATCATCAGGTGGGGATCCCCTCTGCAAGCGATTAGACATAAAATGACATGGTTGTGACTTCTGTCTCTTATGTAATAATGAAAAAGAAGATTCTCATAAAGTTTAAATAACAGTCCTCTAAATCAAATGATAAAGTCAATGATAATGAAAACCTTCAGAATTTTATGACCTGCTGTAACAGGCTTTCTCTTGCAGAAAATCAATGTGATGTATCAAACATAAAATATGCACCCACTAACAGATACTGTTCGTTGTGTATTTTATAAGGCATCTACAATTTTCACCTTGCGTGAATTTGATGAATGTTTACAATCATTCAGCTATTTTTATATGGGAAATTATAACATGATACTCTTTCCCTAACTCTCCTATGCAATTACTTGGGGATAGAGATTTAATGAAGAGTAGTTAACTTCATAATGTATTGCAATGTAGCAGATCCATACTATAATACATAGGCTCTCATCAATGATGTGATGACAAACATTAGTATTTTGTTCTTTCCAGGCAATGTTTTTCCCCTAATAATAACACAAGTACTGTGAACCGCACATCATACACCCACCCCATGTTTACTAATCCTCCATGTTGGTAACTGAAATGTTTGTGCAGAAACCATATTTTCTTCTTTCAGTCATAGTAACCTTGACCTATTGACTCCAAAATCAACAGACTTCCTCCTTACCCCGTTTGAAAACCTGCCACAAAGCTTGGTCTAGGTATATTATTGTGTGGAACCATTTTTATTACTTGTGTCACAATGACCTTAACATCTGACCTTCTGATCCCCAAATCAATAGGCTTCTCCCTTAGCCCAACTGCAAGCCATCTGCAAAGTTTGGTCTCTGTATGGGATGTAGAATTAACGTCATTGTGTGGAAGCCATTTTTATTTTTTCAGTAACAGTGACCTTGACCACTGATGTTTTGACCCAAAATATAGCTAGAATTCTTTCTTACCCCAAACGGAAGCCATCCACAAAGTCTAGTAACTGTATCAGGTGAATAATTTAAGTAAATGTGTGGAAACCAATGTATTTCTCACTCACCATGACTTTGGCCTTTGAACCTTTTACCCCATATAAAACTGGGTTATTCCTTACCCCAGGTGCCAGCCACTCATAAAGTTTGGCAACTGTAGATGACAGAAATCTACTGTGCAGAAATAAAATTGGCAACAGACAGATAAAAGTATTGATGCAGCACTTCATAACATGAAAACATCAAACTTGAGCAACAGAAAAAATTTCTGCACCTATTTTCTCTAACTTGCAAGCTAATTACAGCATATTTAATCAACCATGAAGTCATGTATCTGCTATATTGTTTTGCAATAACAGACTTATACAAGGTAGCTACAGAATGTAACAAGCTCCTTCACTGAAAAAATTATCCCCCTGAAGGTTTGGAGATAAAAAATAGGCTCAGTGTGCCCTTCGGCATGTTGTGAAAGGCAATACAAAGGCAATAAATTACTTGATATGAGATGCATCATGTGATGGTGTTATAACTGTAATGGTCTTTGACTTTTTAAAAGGTTGTGGTTTATACAGAAAAATATTCATATTATAATTTCTGGATTTTACCTTTTTATGCCTTTATCTTTGTACTGTATACCTTTTGAGCAGTTTCTGCATCTTTACCTTTAATATTTTTCTCATGTGTTATGTATATGTAATTATTTGTTTGTTAGTTTTAAATTATTTTTATTTCATTACATGCTATTGTAAAGAAACTTTGTTTACTGGATTTGATATTTTTCCAGAAATTCAGTTTAGTTCTGTTTTGACCTGACTGTTATAATAATAGAAACACTGCATCTAGTTGCTGACCTTGATTCAGAACAGTTTTGGTAAACAACTTTTGTTTATTTATTTTTTATTCTTTCTCAGAGTAAGATTCATTAAGTAGAATCAAGGCCATACCTGGACTACGTGACATCAAGCATGCATCTATTATTACAAACTTCTAATTTTTCTAGAAGGTTGACCCACATCCGGGAATCTGTTTTGTGTCTTAAACTTGTGTATAACTGTTGTCTTTATAGAGATTGTTCAGTCGGGCTTAAAACACTTAAGATGTCAAGTTACATTATGTTGTGACCAGTTTGAGTTGAAATTTTATTTTATGGAATTCAATTGATTCTTTTCCCTGGAAATACATAAGTGCTTCTACAAAATTCTTGGACAAAGACATTCACTGAAATTTATTCGGAATTCAAAACTGAAATAATATTTTCTGTGATTCAACAAGGAACTGTTGACACAACAGTACTTTGCAGACTACCACAGACGTCTTTGCCCTCCATTTTGGATTTCATCGGGACTAGAAATCAGATTCATTCAGGACTCTTTAATACTAGGACTTCTATTTTTTAATTCTTGGATTATTTTTGGATTTGATTAAGTTCTTTTTTCTAATTTTTCACTTGGTATTCTAGGAAATAAATTATTTGTTTAATTTTACAAAGCTTGTTGTCTTCACTCTTTTCTGTTACTTTTTGTAAGAGCCTAGACTTGTAACACATGATGGATATTAACTTTTGATTGCTGAGATTTGTCTTCCTGAGGATTCATGCAAAGTCTTTTACTTTACCATTTTTGCAAACTAATTTTCCCTTGGCACTATAGAGTCATGAACTCTGCCATTTTTGCTAAGCAGCTTGTCCTTGGGACTTTTTGCTAAGCAGCTTGTCCTTGGGACTTTAAAGCCAGGTCTGTGGTGATGTGCCATTAAATTGAGCACATACAGCAAACAAAAAACAAAACATGCAAATAATTCTTTTGTCATAAAGCTGACAAACGTGATCAACTACTTCTATGAATAGTTGTTCTGGTTATAACCACAGAACTATATAACCAAAGCAAACATTGATTACTATAGTTGTGTTTGTTATAACCATGTCAAACTGCACTGATTTAGATTCCCTCCACATGAAAATCAACTATCAAAATAAAGTGATTAAAATAGTAACAGTAACAAATGGTCTAAGTTTGATATGTAGTTTGTAACTTGGATCGATAATGGATCACTAACACACAGTGTAACCATTAAGACCTGAATATATTTTTTTGTTTCACAAAGCACTTACCTGTATATATTATTGAATGAATCAATGAGATACGTATGGAGGTTATTGTACTCTTACATGACTGCATTAAGAGAATCAAGACTGTATCAGATGAGAGCTTGGACTATCTGAGTATCTACTTAATTGATTCGACTTCTTTCCCTTGATAACTTTCAAAATTTAATGTAGATTCTGGATTTTGCAATTTATTGAAAGACACGGAAACAGAACATTTGTCTTAGTTGTAGAGACCCTGAAAAGGGTAATTTTACAAAATCAACATTTTATTTGCATTTCATTTATGTGTTTCATTTGCATTTGAAATGCATTCAGAATGTATCTCATTTGCATTCCATTCATGTCTGTTTCAACTTCACCTCAGTGTCTTTTGTTTAGTGTCTCAGAAATGCCTTCTGATTTTGCATTTATTTCTTCTATGCATTGTTTCATTTTGTTTTCATTCACTTTACTGAAATCAACTTTCCATATCCAAGAATGCTCAAAGGAGAGGACTAATGCTTTTGTATCCTACCTATTAAATGTGTGCTTTAAAAATTATGGCAAAAATATTCAGTGCACACTTAATTTATGGATTTAAAAAAATATACTGTAACTGCAAACAAAGGAAAAGTATAGTTGCTTAGTGTTTGCCAGCCAAGTAAATTTTATTTATTTCATTCAAATAAATATTGACAAATGCAACCATGGGTGATGATGTCAGTACATAAATGCCAGTTGCTTATGTCTACCATGATAAAAATAATGTTACAGCTTGTAAAGAGTTAAAAATTGTCTATCAGTTTAAAGAATTTGATCCTGGAGTATCATGCCTAATGGTTTTTGACAACTGGCATTTGGTGGCAGTTCAAAAGTAACTGATTATGAAATTCATTCATAAAATGCATTCATATTTCATTCCATTTATTCTCATTCATCATTCTGCATTCTGTGTTTGCACTTGCACTACATTTTCTTCAAAAGGCATTCATCATTTCATTTGGATTTGTTCTTTATTAATTCTTCATTTGATCTGCATTCCATTTTCATCTCGCTGCTAAAATTATTCCGTTCAAGGTCTGCACCAGAATATTTATATTGTAAAACTAGGGCAAAGACAATCTGGAGCAGTTGGGATGAATTCAATCTATTTATCATTAGACACATTATGCAATAATTGTGTTACTTGTGCAATATGTTCAATATATATATATATATATATATATATATATGTGTGTGTGTGTGTGTGGGTGTGTGTAATATCTCATATATAGTACATGTGAACTATACATAATACTAATCTATGAGACATATGAAGCATTTTCTCTAGCAATAAATACGTAACACATGCTAATTGGCAGGCAGGCAAACACTGTACCATGCATATTATCATGCACATGATGAAAAAAAATACCGCTTCTTGCTCCAGGACCCAGGGGAGTTTGGTTTCACATGTTAAACACTGCAGTATGTTAGGGGGGTTAGTGGTCCTACACACACTACATACTAGACTCTTTGCAGCCTTTAAATTGGACTCATGTTGGCGCTGTGGTGGTATCGGGCCCTCACATACAACACAATTTGGAGCATTGAAGGGAACAATATATTTACAGAACGCACAGGTGCCCATCTGGAATAACAAGAAAGAAAAATCAGAATAAATGTATATGGAGATATATTTAATTAACTGTTTATTACTAAGATATTTTTATTAACTGTTTATGATGAAAATATTTATAATTTCATCTGATAACTGGATGAGAACATTAGACGCTTTTGATTACATGAATATATTCCACCCATAACTTTACCAGGTTTAAAAAAAATCTTTAGTACAAACTCTTGTATTTGGTCTAAAATGCAATTTTTGCCACAAATGATTTCCATCATTTGCCCTCAGCCTGGAAGTAGGTCAAAAATTTTGGTCATGAGCATGGTAAATAAGATCACCTTATCTTTGATTCTTTTTATAAAATTAGGTTCACCTGACAGCAACACAAAATAGACATGCTGTTGACTTATTTTATTACTGTTTTCCAATTATTTTTTCTTACTTTCTCCCATTTTTTAACTCTTGTTTTGTAGATGTCCCGTTATTCAAACATAATGATAAGGGTTTTCTCTTGGCATATGTATTTAACACTTGTTTTATTTAAGTTGTTTCTTCCCCTGATGAAGATTAAAATTCAATATAATGCTGAGCATTAACAATATTTCCGAAAATAAAACAAATTTTGGCCAAAATACATCATGTTTAAGACTTTCAGTGCAACAATGGTTCATGCATATTTTTGGTTTTACCTAGCTACTTTGCATCTTTTCAGGTATCTATCAAAGAATCCACATTGCATGCATATAAAAATTGCATGCATATAAAAATGTTAGACTGAAGGAAGAAAAGAATAAAAGCTTTGCATCTATCATAACTTACAATTCCAGGTTCGGGGGGAGGAACTCTTGTATACTTTGTATATGGATCTGTGGAGCCATAGATACTTCTGAAAAATATGTTTTGATTCAACTTAAATGATGAAATGTAGCTTATTTGAATTGTATTATGTCTTAGTCATGGATGGCATATCTCCATCAACCATGAAACAGTAAACAGTCCATAGGACCTGTGTATAATCGGAAGGTCTAAATGTTTACCTAATTCCATTTTACATATATAGTTTAGTGGCTATACAAGAATTTGTCCAACTGAGTGGATAACCAAGATAATTATGGCAATATAACATCCACAGTTTCAAATATGTACAACTCCAAACTTTTGCATCCAATTTTCCCCAAATTTTCACAAGTTACATTAATGTGTCTTGTCAATCACCAGGATTACTTAAGGGGAAAAAAATGACAGTTTGAAATTAATTGGTATGTTAATCAATGGGTGGAACATTCTCCTCAAATCTAAAAGATTAATTTCATTTTAAAGTTGATGCTCATAACTATTTTTGTTGTTGTTTTATTTTCATACTGATCATGTTCAAACATTCAGCAGTCTAGCTAAATATACAGCTCATTTTAGTAGCTCATTTGGATTGGTTATCTATATTTAATTTGTACCTTGATTTACTTTTGTCCATAATTGATGGTAGGAGTTGGGCCTACCTGACTAATGTCTTTTTTGTGAACAACATATTACACAGCTAATTCTTGTCTATGAGTGTAGACTGTATGTTAAGATCATTATTACTTGAAGGTAAACATGTTTACTTGGATCTTAGTTCAGGACACTGGTCTTCCTCTGTGAAAAGCCTTGTCCACCTGATGTTTTACATGTCCTTTACTAAATTTTTAGTACAAGACCTGACCTTCTTTACAACTTAGAGTTTTCTGGAAATGAATTTGATTGGAACACGACCCTCATTCTGGTTCTCATATTGTGTCTTAAGTTTTTATTTTTTAAGGTAGCTTATATGCAGAATTAATCATTCCTATGTTATCATCAGTCTATTTTAGTTGTTTTCAGTTAATATTGAGAGTGATTTATTTAAATTATTCACTGGAATTACAAAGTGCTCAATAATACTTTCAGACTAGATCACTATTCTGGGATTATTTAATTCACAATACTCTAAGTTATGTTTAAATTTTCACTTTGTATTCTAGGAAAATAAATTATTTGTTAATTTTACAAAACTTGTTTGTTTTAGCTCTTTTCTGTTATTTAATTTAAGACCATAATGTCAGAACAGATGATCATTATAGTCTTCACAGCACTTAATAAACTGTCTGACAAACAACAAAGGTAAATGCTAATCTAATGTTGCAACTTACGGTTTAACACAACAGAATCACAGACAGAATTAAAATGTAGCACATATAAGGGTTCATTTCGATATTAAGTTCCTTATCCAAATCAGAACTGCCCCATCCCCATCAAAGAAATCTCTACCTCTCTAACACATAGACTTTCTTCAGATTTCTCCATCTCTGTCCAGACTTACTTCAAATATTCAGCCTGTCTTTGCAGCCATACAGTGTGCTATTTGTATCTAGGTGTCTTCTTTTTCACAGACTTAAATCAGATCTATCCATATCTATCTCATAGATTTACTTCAGATCTTTCCCTTTCTCTCTATCTCAGAGACTTACTTCAAATCTCTCCCTCTCTGTCTACGTCAAAGACTTACTTCAGATATTCAGCCTCTCTTTGCAGCCGTGCAGTGTGACTATTTGTATCTAGGTATCTTCTTTCTGGCCTGTCTGTCTGTCTCTTCTCTGAGTGAGAAGTGTCCAACATCTGGAACAAATTATATGATGATGATAATGATGATGACAATGATGATGATATAATGCTTACATCTGATTATCCAAGCCCAAGTTATCCAAATAATTCATTTATCTTAACTAATAATCTGTCCTAAATGATTTGTGTCTGTCCATCCATGTTTATGGTTTCTTCTGCATTCTCCAAAAGCCAGCAACTAATGCCTCCAATTGACCTTTTAGAGGATATTTCACGTAAGTCATGAGAACTCATACAAGATTTTTTTTTTAAAGTTAGTAAAAATGTATATTCCAAACCATGTCACTACTTACCATAACACTTTTGGTTATCTGACTTTTAGTCATTTTATGAATATTTCATGTTTCTCTATTATTACAAAAAAATCAAGGTTCTACCACCTGTGCTATATAAACAAATATATTAATATAATATCCAAATTACATTGACAATATATTTCTATATTATCTTGGAACCACTGAATTCTGTTCACAATTAATTTTTGTAACACCTGAAATGAATTTAGCTAAGATTTTGTCAGGGGCAATATTTGCAGTTTTTGTCAGGGAATCATCACCAGAGTTTGCCCAAGAATACATCAAGATGGAAAGAAATAGCCCTAGAGATAATGGACTATGAGCTCAAAGGTTATGGTTACATGGAACAATTGCTTAACTTTTAGGTGGGTACCCGGTCAATGGTATGAGTTTTCTAATCTGGCAGTATTATCTATTGACAAGGATTAACTGACATCATACAAATTAAAGATGTTTACCATGTACTATAAATATCAAAATTGATGTGGTGGTCAAAAGATCAAGGTCAGGATCAAAGCGGTCTGTTTCTTACATTTTCTGAGAAAAAAACTCACATGTGCATGTGTCTTTAGTTAGGCATTAAACTTAACCAGATTCACCAGTGTATATTTCTCATCATTGGCAATGATGGATCCAGGCATCAAAATTCAAGGTCAAAGGGTAAATTGTTTTTAAATTTTTCAAGACAAATTGTTATAAGCTGTTTGAAGGGGCTATATGTTCTGTTTCCATGCATGTATTTTCATCAGATTTAGAAGGTCAGAGGTCAAGGTCACAGTGGTTGTATAGTCATCTATTACTAAAGCTGCAGTGACATCACCACATGTGAGACAATAAATGTATAAATTATTTTTTACTTAACATATTTAACATGTGTACTGATTCTGAAATCAGGAATTTTAGCCAAGTCTGCATTGTGTTTGCATTTCAATTTCATTCTATTATCATTTTGTCTGCATTGCATTCAAACTGAAATTCATCTATACTCACATCATTTTACATTCCTTTTTAGAAATACAGTTAAATTTTGTATTTATTGCTTTCATCCATCATTTCCTATCATTTTCCAAAGTTTGGAACAACATGGAGATGCATTTATCAAAGGCACGTTTACTATTTTGCATTTGTTACTGTAAAGGGAGAGAACTGTAGCTTTTGTAATTTGTCATATTAAAAATGTGCTTTAATGAAATAGCAATGCATAAAATACAAAAAATGGCACTGAATTTATAATAAATCCAAATATAAGCATAAGTGGTATGAGTGTAAAAAACATAGTGTAAAGTATTTGTTAGCAAATGTTTTATATCTTATTTTGTTTCACTGAAATAAAGACTGTACAATCACCAGTGATGATGTCACCATATCAATGGCAATTGTTTTATGTCTGCCTCATGAAGAACAATGTCACAGCTTGCAAAGAGTGACAAATATCACTGTAAAAAAATTTATCTGATATTATCATTGGCTTTCAACCGAGAAAATTTAGACAGCTTGAAAAGAATTAAATTTTACAGCCTTGCATGAATTGTAGTGTGTTTCATTTTTGTCTGTCATTCATTTTTCTGCATTCTGTTCTGAATTTGCACTCTCCACCATTTTCTTAAAATTGCAGTCATCATTTTGTTTGTGTTCATTCTGCATTACTGCTGCATTCATTCTGAATTTCATTTGCATTCATTCTGCATTCTGTTTCCATTCATTCTGTACTCAATTCTTATTTCAAGGGTCAGCATCGGAAGAGGAGACTTACCTCCTGTCTAGTTGGGGATCTGTCCGACATTCGAGAGTTGAGGAACCGAGTCCCCATTTGAGACTGCCTACCAGGACTGCGTGATCTTGTCATATCTAAAGAAAAAGGTTACCACATAAGGTTTACATTAGTCAGTGTCAATTGCATCACATCAAAAAATCATCTTGCAACTATGTTATAACACCTACAAAAAACAATGATCCAGTTTCTGCATAAGAAAATGGAATATCAAGCAAGCATTTATTAAACATGAAATCTATGAGACATTTTGCCTAAATAACCATTTCACACTCTACAACATGCTGAGGCTCATGTTCTGATTATGACTCATATCAAGCTCATTAAGTGTCTGCTTCAATGCCTGCCTTTTTCATTTGTTTCTGTTTGACTCAAGTTGTGGCAATGGGTGGCAGTGTGGTTCAAAATGCTCACTTTACGGATGACTCACACATCTCACCTCAATTCACATAAGCTCAATCAACATCGGCACAGAAGAAAGCTCACCAGCAGCTTTCCTGTGGGTCAATGGTTCTTCCCAGGGTCTTGGCTGGTTTTCTCCACCTAATATACTGGCTGCCATGTACACATTATCGTATGCTGAAAACAGCATTAAACCCACAAAACCAAACTTTAACTTAAGTTCTTGAAAATGTTTTTGTTTTTTTAGTGTTGACCCAACACCAGGTAGAATCTATAATTTCCACGCAGCTTGAACAGACTTTCTGGGGATCCATGTTGACATTAATACACAATGTAAAGCTAGCTAGCAAGCTACATAGCATGACTGATGATCAGAAAATACCTGGCATGCACCACAATAAGCTAAAACACCAGATTTTTAGCAATACAGTTGAACAGAAGTCTTCAAAAAATATGAAAACTTACCCTACCTATCCAGCCCTAATAGGATCAGTTGGTCCCAGTTGCCATCCAGGCATTGGGCCTCACATAGTAGAGAGACACAAGGGTATAATTGTTTTGAGAAGAAATTAACTGCCTACTTAAGGAATATTCCAAAGATGAAAGCATACTCAGCGACACATGTGAATTTCATTCATTCAAAATATGTAACAATCTGAGGTGACCTTTTACCTCTGCTACTACTTACGGGAATAAATTCATTGGATTACAACAAAAAATTGTATTTCCCGATCTCCAAACATTAAGTATAGCTAGTGAAATCAAATTCCTACAGTTAGTTTTTAAGTTATAGGTTTGTACAAAATCTTTAAAACTGATCTGATGTGATGGCTGATACCAGAGCCAACATCAGCATTTTTGTCTGGCATTTTCCATATCAAAATGCAAGATAAAGATGGTCAATTGCAGAAAGACATACAAAAGCTGTATATGATGGACCTAGGTTCTTAAGTTTACCCAGAATTCAGATACATGAGCTGAAATTGTGTTTCCCTGGTATTTTTGTGTATTACCCTTCATGGTCGAAACATCAGTCCAGGCTGTCTTGGACGACGTCAAATTTTTCACAGCCCGTTTTATACTCGACTAAAAGAAAAAAAAAGAAAAAAATATTAAAACGCATACACAAACACTTTTTTATTTGAGTCAGTAGGAAACAAATTATTACTGTATTTATCTGACAATAAGCTCATGCTTAACAATAACCCCACCCTCTTTAAAAACGTAGCTAAATATATACAGTGGATATCTTTCTTGGATATTAAGTCCACATCCCACTTATTGACAAATTTATTATGTTGACCACCTGGTTTCAAGGCAGAAATACTGTACATTAGTCCCCCAAAAGAAAGGAAATAATTAGGTGTTCATAATATTGTTCCTTCAAGTGAAATGTATATTATAGAGTGTACTCTGTTGATACACAGTACTGTAACTACACACAAAAGTTATCTCCCTTATCAAATATTTCTCTTATCCAGCCAGGTACTGGTTTTTCCTTCTCTTTATTTTATTTATATATCTTATCTCCCTTAAACAGTTATTTCTCTTACATAACAAATTTGTTCTGTCCCATAAGTGTCTGGCAATTTAAAGAAAGCAATATATCAAACTGCTCCCCAGTATCATAAACACCAATACCTATCTGTAAGGGCTGATAACCCATTGTGTAGTATAGCATTATATATATATATATATATATATATATATATATATATATATATATATATATATATAGGGGCAGCATGATTGTTTGTTATAACCACAAATTCATAACAATGAGGTCTGTTTGTTGTAGGAAGGGTCCATAAATTTACAATCCATTCATGACTTAGGTTAAGTGACCAGACTATTGACTAGAAACCATTTAAATGTATATGTATGTAATGGGCTACAATGTAAAGGCAGTTTATTAATCAAAACTTATGGGGCTTACTTTTAATGGCTTCTGATTACAGATGCTAAAGAAGGTTCAACCATATCTAGTGTTTAGTTCAAGAGATATTGTACCTTTGTTCTTTCTTTCACTAATTCCTCTTGAAATTCTAGGTCATCGTCCTCTGGGGCCACTGAAGGGGGAGGTGCATATTCCACCTCAAATATCTTGGTCACCACGCTGCTCTCTCTCATTCCATCCCTATAAAACAATAACATGTTCACATCTTTTGGTGATTAAATAATGTAACGCAGATTACTTAGTTACTGAGAGCTCTGACTGGCAGCTAGAATTTAGATATCTAGTCAAAGTGTCTCATGTAATATCTTTATTACACACATTTAATACTATCTATATGATGTAATATCTTTATGCACATTTAATACTATCTTGTGTAATATCTTTATTATGCACATTTAATATTGTTTCATGTAATATCTTTATTATGCACATTTAATATTGTTTCATGTAATATCTTTATTATGCACATTTAATACAATCTGTCCCATGTAATATCTCTTTTTAGGCACATTTAATACTATATGACTAATGTAATATTTTTATTACACACATTTAATACCATCTGTCATGTAATATCTTTATTATGCACATTTAATACTATCTGTCTGGGGTACTATCTTTATTATGCACATTTAATACTATCTACATTTGATACTAATTGTCAGGTATAATATCTTTATTTTGCACATTTAATACTATCTCTCGGGTGTAATATTTTTATTTCACATAGTTAATACTATCTGTCTAATGTGATATCTTTATTATGCACATTTAATACTATCTGTTGTGTAATATTGTTATTTCACATATTTAATACTATCTGTGTAATGTGATATCTTTATTATGCACATTTATTACTGTCTGGTGTAATATTATTACTATGCACATTTATTACTATCTATCATATATTTATGATGCACATTAAATACTGTCATATCTTTATTATGCACATTTAATACCTCTTTTAGAAGATGAATACAACCAACATGTTTTAGGATTGAGATATGAAACCAAATTATGCTAAAAAAACTTAGCATCACTAATGGAATATGTGAAATCACCATGACCTACTATTGGTAACAGCACATGTAGGTACATAATAAATACATCACCATGACCTATTATTGGTAACAGTACATGTAGGTACATAATAATACATACCCATGACCTACTATTGGCAACAGTACATGTAGGTACATATATAATTAATGTATCACAATGACCTATTATTGGTAACAGTACATGATGTTACACAATTAATGGACCACCATTACCTATTATTGGTAACAGTACATGTAGGTAAACAGTGAATGCATCACCATGACCTAGTATTGGTAACAGTGTATGTAGGTACATAATTAATGCATCAATGCATTCCAAGTGATCCCTAAAGAAAGGACAAAAACCAAAGCCTTCCTTGCATAAATATAAATAAACACATGTATATGTGTATGAAAATTGGACAATTTTAATTTTTACTTCAAAAATGCAAGAGACTACCCAACTGACAAATCTGTTCATTAAACTCAAATAATGCCTGGGCAATGAATAGTAGTTAAATAGTAGTAGGTATTTTCTGCTTTTCTTTTTTAGTTCTTCAAATAATCTTTGAAATGAACTGTTTTTATATGCTTGTCTTTTGTACAAAATCCACTCATATTGGCTTTACATCTGACTGTTCTACTACAGCACCTGAATTCAGAACTTTGACACAATATTTCTGTAATGTATTTGATAACCATGCAGCTGATCAAACAATAAGACATCCAAGTTTTGGTTATTCCCAAATAAATGGAACGGAGCACCAGTCAATTCTAAATGCAGTTCATCAATTCAAGCAGTGCTTACAACGACATCCTTTGAGAAGACTGGTACAGTATTATAATAAAGATTAATTTATACTAAAACTATTATTAGTGGAAAATCAGGGACCTGCTTGGAAAATGAATAAAAATAACTAAATGTAGTCAGATAGTAGTTTCCACAGTTTGGAAGAGGTTCCGCTATATCACTGGATGTATCCCAAGTTGGTATGAAAAAACATAATTTTCTTTACAGGACTGAATTTGTTAATACCCATTTTTAAAGGGAACCAACACTGTCATCTGCTATGTTCATGACCACAACCTGAAGCCAAGACTGGCTTATGTTAAATTACATAGCAAGAAACTGAATACAACAATTGTTGTAGGTGTCAGTCTGGCATAAACAGCATATTCATCCAAGGATAACCAAATACTTTATACTTTTTCACTGTCTGTACTTGATACTCAATGTGACATTTTCTCACATATGGAGAGAAGTATCAGCCAATACATCAAATTCTCATACTAAACGCAAGTAATCAAAGGTAAGGGTTGCCATTATTATGTGCAATCTGCAAGCATTTTGTTATTATTTTTTTTAGCAAAATTGTTTTTCTTTAGAAATTAGCATGAATCATGCAGTTACATGTCCTAGAGTAGACCTCAAGTTACAAGTATTTCTGCACTTTAGGCACGTTGTATTAAATATATATTTCTTTTATAGCAAAAAAATACAAACACACATTCCCTCTTTTACAATACCCCGGGATCAGAATGTTTCCAACAAATCTGTAAATATCCAGCAGTAATACTGCAAGAGCTAACTTTCAAAATTTTCCTTTTTCAAAATATTTTCAAAATGTTTCCCCAAAATGGACTGGTGACAACAAAAAAAAATAAAACGTATTGCGCATCTACACTGACTATATATCCTGCATACAAAGTTTCAAATAGATTTGTCTGTGAGGGGTAGGAAAAGAAACCAAAACAAGCTGCATTCTCAAAATACCATTTCTTGGACATATTTTAAAATATCACATATCTAGCCTACAAGATTTCAATAAAACCCTCCAAGCAGTGTCAGAGTAAAAGCAATTACAAAATACTCCATTTCGGAAAAGATTTCAAGAAATATCCTCAAAAATAACAAGAGGTAAAAAGTAAAACCCAACTGTGAATGTACACCGACCACATATCTTATCTACAAAGTTTCAATAAAATTCCCCAAGCAGTGTGGAAGGCGAAGTGATAAACTGAATTCCTAAAATAACACTTTTCATTGATAACTTTCAAGGCTGCAAAAATGGGACAGAGAAATAAAGTAAAATCTACTGCACATCGACACAAACCACATCGATCTATTCCACAATAAAATCATGCAGCCAGTGTATCAGCAGAAGCGATGATGAGCTAACTTCCAACAATACCCTTTCTTTAACAATATTTCAAGAAATTTCCCCAAAAATGGGCCTGGAGTAAAAAGTAAAACATTCTTAAACATCTAGCCAACAAAGTTTCAATAAAATCCTATAACCTATATGGGAGGAGAAGCAATGATGAACTCAATTCCAGAAATACCCTATTTTTTGTCAATTTTGATAAGATCTGAGCCCAAAAATTGGCTACAGGAAATAATTAAAGCACATCTATATCATCCATATGTCTAGCCTGCAAAATTTCAAAAAAAATCTCCAACTGGTGTAGGATAAGTGTATTAACAAACTGAATTCTCAAAATACCCCTCCACAGACATCTGTTTAAAAACATTTGCCCCCAAAATGGGTCTGAGAAAAACATTAAAACCTAACTGAGCGTCTGCATCAACCAAATATCTAGCCTACAAAGTTTCATTAAAACATGCATGGGGGAAAAGATATTCTCCACTTTTTGCTGAAGTGCAATGTTAATAAAAGTAAGTAAAACATTATGAAGTTTAAATATGCAAACATAGCATCATTCTAACCGTTGATCATGGCCTCCTATTGAATCTGGAGGGTTAGTTGCCCAAGTAGGCTGGGGGGTGGGGGGGAACCTCCCCCAACAGGGATAGAGGTTTTTTAAAGCAGCCAGGTGTAATGTAGCCAGCTAAATCACCTAGCAGCCAGCTGATAAAGAAACCTCTGATTGACCAAATGGCTACTGGAATGTTAACATACTTAGATATGGCCATGGCTTTCACAGTCTGCTTGCCTGCAGGGACCGTGAAGGGCCCCATATATTTCATGGTGCATTTTTCAACCCCTGCCCTTGGGAAAGGGTCTGGCTTGGTCCCATTCAGGGTGTAGTATATATCCACATCATGTGTTTCTGAAAATATAAATAATGATATGATGATACATACAACAGTGATATGGTGATTCATACAAGTGATATGATGATATATACAACAGTGATATGATGATACATACAACAGGTTCACAACCAAAGAAAAAGAAGCATGTAATCTGTGCAAAGCATTCAAAGTATTTTGAAAGTTTTTAGCCAGTTATCTGTAGCTCCTTCTAATCTCAATATACATAAACTCATCTTATCCAATTAGAATGAATACTGCCTTCAAAAAGTTTTAATTTATTTGAACATATATAATACAATTTTACTGAGCAGTACAAGCAAAAATGTACAAATGTAAGAGGACTGGCTTGACATTTACACTTGCAATAATGCACTGAAGGTCAACAACAGCATCAAAAACAGCACATGATATACCAGTCTTGTGACCTTTTCACTATTAATGACCTTGACATCTCAGTTTAGCACACCAAAAAAGGTGCTTCCAGTTGGCCAACCATCCCTATTTTTTGTTGCCGACCCTAACCTTTTTTTTCCCCTAGGGTAAAAAAAAAATCAAAAATAAAAATTCAACAAAATTCATCAAAATAAAGTTCCTAAATTTAATCCTGCATCTAACTGAACTAGTTTAGCTAAGCACTTGAAGCACTTAGTACATCATATATATATGCTAATCATTATTATATATATAATGTTTTTAAAAAATAAAATAAAATCCCCTACCTAACTACCCTAATTTTAAAACCACGTCAAATGGAAACACACATTTGCGGGGGGAGGGGGGCTTTAGGGACTTGACTACTGTAAAATAAGGTATGGACCTGGGAAAAGTTTCAGGACAACACCTACCAGGGCTAAAACACTAAAACATTACAGCCTGGATAAGGAAACAGACACTACCTTACATTATCCGTTGTTGTGGCCATGACCTTGATGCAAAGAGAATGACTGAATATGTGAGATGCTCATGTGTCAAGATATTTGTATATTAAATGCACAAGTTACATTAAAACATCTTCACTGATTCAAAAGTTACAGGTGTAAAAGGACAGAGGTCACTAATTTTGATTTTCCTTGATGTAACCTTGACCTTGAAGCAGGTGTCATGGCTATGGTATATGACACACTGTCTAGTCATGACATATAACTGATTCAAGTCACACGAAAATATCTTCAGTGATTTAAAAGTTATACTACTGGCAAGGAAATCAGCCAGTTACAATTCTCTTGCTGCGACCTTCATTTTGAGGAGGGGGGCATGGATAAGGAGTGTGACACATCATCAATACATGAAATATAGGCAAAAGTTTTATTTAATACCGTCAGTGATTCAAAGTTATACTGCAGATAAGGACAGAAGTCAGATGTATGTTTCCCCTTGCCATGACCTTAACCTTGTGGCTGGGGGCATGGATGCGGTACACTGCACATGGCACACCATCTAGTCATGAAACATGTATTCTAGTCACACAGTCATTTGTAGATAATGCAACAGTAATGACCATAGGTTCTGCAGAACTCTGAGAAATGTTCCAGTATAGTCAAAACAAATAAAATGATTTTAAATTAAAAACAAAATGTATGGTAACAGACTCATCTAAGAAGCTCTCTGCTTCTGAGACATTTCACAAATTGACAATTAATGGTCCAGTGATTGACAAGAATTTATAGAAGTGGTAGGTGGAAGTGACTTAAACAAGGAATAAATATATTGTCTATAAATCCCTAACAAGGAAAATAACTTTGTTAATTAAACTAGGAAATACAAGAGATGCATGGTATTTTCCAGTGTAATGTATCAAGGTACCTTTTCACTGTACTAGGACTCCATTAGTTTCAATCAGTAAGGAATATCCAGAAATTCACAGTAATCTTGAGATGACTTTAATAGTATTAAAAGCATGTTTTCATTTTTATGACAAATTAATTCTACATTTGATTATTTTATGTACAAAATAATTGTATTTGTCACAGATTCATTTAGAATATTACAAATATATTTATGAACTTTAATCACGTTTTACTCATGTCATTTACACCAGCATGGTGACTGAGTGGGATGCTGTGAAAGATATTTGGGCCAAATCCAGCTTCTGAGTGAAAAAAGAAAATAAAGTAATGTGTTTACTTATTTGCTAGTTTATGTTGATGTGTTGAGAAAATGTATTATTAATAAGACCACAAATTATCCAAGATTTTCGAGTTTTTTCTATCTGACTTTTATGCAGTTACTCTTGTATAATAAACATCTTGTTTCTTGAGTCATTATTATCTTGCCTGGATGTTGGCATGCCACTCAAAGTTTCCCTACCTGGTAAAGCAGTAATGTATCTAGTAAACTGTAGCCTTCAGTGTCATGACTTTCTGTTTTTATTCAACAACCTCACTAACGTCAGCACAATATCTTTCCAAATATATGTCAACTGCAACATGCTGGAATACATGAATGAACATTTGACCAAAAACATGGACATTAAACTTTATGATCAACCTCACAAAGTCACTTGAAACTTCCTAAACCCAGTTTAGGTGTAATCTGAAATATTTTGGAGCAATTGTATAAAACTTGTTGCCTGCACATGCGAAAGCAGCAACATTTGTTGACAGTTTAAAAATTTAATATCTTACATGCATGAACCATGCTTTCTGAATAATTTTTTATACTTCAGGTGTTAACGTCATTTGCCACACCTGTGCGCAGGCACAGTGTACATCACCTTCTACTATTTATCTGATGTCTTTAACATTATTATTTATCTATATCTTTAACATTATTATTTTTAAATGAAGAAGTCCTGACATCATTATCCAATTTTCTTATTTCTGAACTAGAACTTCCTGACAAATAAAGAAAGATGATTCGAGGGCATCAAGAAAGACTCTATTCATCTGTGTTCTGACTGAGCTGACCACATTCAATAAATAAGTAGTAGCAATATGTACTTCTTAAGACAGCATATAAAAATGGAACACATGAGACATTCCCAAAAATATATGCATAAACAAATGTATAACCACTGCCCAGGGATCAAGGACTGAGGAATAAGTGATTGTAATGGTGGCCTTGATATGATATGAATAGAACAAAATCTTGATCACACATGGAGCTATCAGCTATGTGCAAACATTAATAAACAAATTTAATTAATGCCAGCATGAAGTAATGTCAGACACATATCTGACAACAGGCAATAGAAATCAGTATCTCCAAATCACAAAATAAAATAATATGAATTATAATCAAACCTTCAGATGCATTATCTTACAATATGAATCGCTATGTTTCTTCATTTTATATTAGTGTTAATGGTAAAAAAGAACTAATAAATAAACTGAAGATCAAAAAGACAAGAAAAGAGAAAAAATACAAACAATTTCATTAAAAATAATAGGAAAAAGTGAGCATAATATCAGCAAATGAAGCAGTTGAAGCAAAAGAATGTATAATTATCATAAATGGAAGTTGGTTTAGGCTTGTTGAGAAACTGTCCTTTTTATTAAAAAAGAAACATTATAGTGCAGATTTTTATCATTCACAGTGAAGTTTTCAATATCTAAAAGAAAACAGCTCACATTTCATATAATCTTCTGATTATTATTTGGAAAGAAAATTTATGTATGCCTCTAATAAGCATTTTTCGGTATATACTAATGGCTGTACAGGTTTGAATTCTACCACTGTACGTGTTGATATTGGCCAAAGTGGTGTGTCCATGGGCATTGGCACTATATTCAAACTGCCTCAGTACTAAGTAGCTCATTTGCATTGTGCCATAAAACACTAAACGAAACCAAACTTGCATCTATATTCCATGTAACATGGACATTCTAATATAACATGGATATTCTAATAAAAAATGAGTCTATCACATGATTTTCACAATTTAGTTAGTGCCAGTGGCATGTGTTTGCACTGTGAGCATCACTTAGTGTCAAAATGACTTCTGGACATTAAAAATGTATGTATAAATTTGGGGTTTGATGCATCAACTTCTTTAACTTTAAACTATCATTGACTTATCTGATCAAGGGAATACTTTTCTTATGTTCTGTTTTAATTTTGCTATCCAAAAATATAGACCTTTTAACCTCCCTTGTACATTTTATTTTTCATGAATTTTATATTAGGCTGTTGGATGCAGTATTAAAAAACTGTCCCTTTCACCCTGAATGCTCAGTTTGTAACCATATTTATCCAATGATAAGCCCACTGTAACACAACAAATATTGGCCAATATTTACAATGGATACCTATATGTAATAAGAAATTTATTAGTCGGGACCCCTTATCATGAAAGAAACACTGTATTTTTGTACAAATTTATGATGTTAGTCCTTTTCAAAGAATGTGTCCATTTTATCTGCCCTTTTGAGTTTAAGACACTGCTCCAAGTTTCTCTTTGCATTTTTATGCTGTAGTTTTTCACCAGACAAGGGTCATCAATCCTCTTTGTTCCACATCAATTTGAAAGAATGTGGACAGATGAACATTTGCTTACAAAGACAATATAGGATGAGAGAGTTTTCAACACGAATTTAAAAACAAAACTAAACGAACCCACAAATGCTTTATAACTAAGAATGCACTATACTGAAATTTAAGCACCACCAATTTGTTTCACAAATTTCACATTTTTAGAAATGTAAGGTATACAATAACTGTGAAAAATTAAACATTTTGGAAAAAAAAAACTCATTTGGCTTGGTTGTTTATAAAATTAATGGCCTATGTCCTTTCTGGTACATGTAGTTGTATGCTTTCTTACTTTTTAAATTATCTGAAAATACAAAAAATGGTGTTCACCTTGGTACAACATGAGATGTAAAATTGGATGTGTTACATATCTGTGATTTTCCAAAGGTTTTATTTCCAGCTATATGGTCTGTGTTTCACAATTTGTGACCAGGATACAAAAATATTTTTAAAAAAATTAAACCATGCAGAGATTCCCTGTATAAAGAGTATCCAGTCTGATGAGCATAAAAGCACATAATATTGGATCCTATCAAGGTTATACACTTAAATGTCTAACAATGAATAACAAACAAGTATTGATCCACTATCTCTGTGGAGAAGAAAATGTTAAATACTTGTACACTGCTGACAATTTCTTTCATCTCTCTGCCCATTCATAATGAATGTGCTGATCATTTATAAAAAAAAAGAATCTATTTGCACAGTTAGATCTCTCACGTGTGACCTGGAAATCATGTTTTACTGCTGGAACTAATGGCACAAGTCCCCAAGATAGTTCAAGACTGGCAAATTGAAATATTAACAGCATTTTATAGGGCAGTGAACCATGGTAAATTAAAAACATACTTTTATGTCCTCTAACACTGAATTTACTTACAGGTGCTTGTGGGAAAGGTAAAATCATGCAACTTTTCATTACGGAGGTTTTTTTTTAAAGATACCGGTAATTTATCCTATTTCCTACTTAAGTATTGAAACTACTTAAGATATAGCTGGTAAGGTAGAAAACATGAAGAATACAACGCAACCATTTCTGTAATCAAAAACTAGTAGTTCAGAAGCTGATATGTATTTTGCTTTTCAATGAAGGTTACAAAAAACTATATAGTGTCCAAAATACTGTACACAAAGATACATTTTCAAACTCTTTTAGAAAATGTATTTTGTTGCCCATACATATTTTGTTTCTCCCTAAAATAAATCACTAATATACTGGTATATAGAGTGTGACTCAAAATTCAGATTCCGCTTTATCTCCTTAGTTAAATAGAGTTTTTTGTTTTAATTTCTGAGTACAGTCTTACTGCAAATCACAACCTGTAAGAAAAGACACACTAATATGTTCCTTGATATAATTACTTGACAACAGGAAATCAATGAATTTCCGTAAGATCTGCAAAATTATTGTACATCAACCCATGATATTGACTGCAATGACAGCAAACACAATCCAATAAGGAAAATAAAATACGGTACAAACCTGAATCAGACCATTACAATTACCAAGTGATTCCAAATGTTACATTTTCCATGGCAACAAGTATTGACTATATTTACATTGTGGAAATCAACCCTCATCTGGGCATATTTATTTATTGGCTGTTTGAATTCAAACTGTGACAAATTTGTTTTATTTCAAAGTGCTTTTCTCTAAAAAATATACTTATGAATTGTGCCTTAACCGTAAAAACAGTGCAGCAAAGTAGGGTTTACTTTAAAATCATTACACTATAAATAGATACACATAAAGCTATCCTCATTTACATTTCATCATATGTTTGCTTTCTAAAACAATTCCAAGTACTATTGTAAACATGTGGTCTAAGTAAAAAAAACACATCATATGTCTCCTAAATCTTGATTTCTGTGTCCTCACTGGTTGAGTCCTTTTAGTCATAAGAGTATTTATATAGTTTAAGAAAAGTTGAAAAATCCTGTTGCAACTTTCCTTTGGTGCATCTCCTGTTATGTAAGTACACTTAATTACATATCAACATTAACATCAATGGGCTGTTCAAATTCAATTAAATCATCAATGGGCTATTCAAGTTCAATTAAATCAATAAATCTGGCAAATGAATATTCAAGGTTGTTTAGCTGTCTACTGAGTGTAAATGCAGACAATGATGGCCGACATGGTCACATGAAGATGACATCATAATAAAAGAAACTACATGTATTTCTAAAGGACAAAAATCATGCTGAAATAAATAATTTCACATTTAATCAAGGAATTATTGGTATGAGAAGAAAACTAATCCAGAGGGATTGGGAATATTATTGAGCACTTGATATATAAGTTATTTATACAATAAAGATTGGATTTTGAAACCGTTAAGCAAATGAGATTATCATTTTTTACTACTGCTAGTGCTTCAAGATTTTTGTGTTTATAGTTGCTTTGAAATTTTGTGTCTCTGCCAGTCTTGAAGGACAGAGAGAGACACAGAGTCCACTGTGCTTGAGATCCTAGGTATAATGCTAGAAATCGCAACCAGCATGCCATCTTAAAGATGAAGAACATAAGAAGACAGAGTCTGCTGTGCTTGAGATCCTAGGTACAAAATCACAACCAGCATGCCATCCTTAAGCAATTCACATTAATGAAAAAAGGTCAATTCAACTTCTGATTTCAGTAATTATATATATTAATAAATCTGCATTTTTCTTAATGTATGTTCAAACCAACTAAAACTTCAAACATGAATTTGTAGCAACATTTTGATATCCAACTCTCAATCATCGTTGTAAGCAAAAGTGACAAATACAGACAAAACAGAAAATATTATATCAATGCAGGAATTAATGACACAATGGATTTCATTTACCATGGCATTTTATTTTTATTGCTACATAAATGAAGATAGTATTAAATGTGAATAATAAAGATATTACACCAGACCTATAGTATTAAATGTGCATAATAAAGATATATCAGACAGATAGTATTAAATGTGCATAATAAAAATATTACACCAGACAGATTGTATTAAATGTGCATAATAAAGATATTACATGAGACAGATAGTATTAAATGTTTATAATAACGATATCAGACAGATAGTATTAAATGTGCATAATAAAGATATCAGACAGAAAATATTACACCAGACAGATAGTATTAAATGTGCATAATAAAAATCAGACAGTATTAAATGTGCATAATAAAGATATGACAGTATTTAATGTGCATCATAAATATATGATAGATAGTATTAAATGTGCATAGTGATAATATTACACCAGACAGTAATAAATGTGCATAATAAAGATATCACATTACACAGATAGTATTAAATATGTGAAATAAAAATATTACACAACAGATAGTATTAAATGTGCATAATAAAGATATCACATTAGACAGATAGTATTAAATATGTGAAAAAAAAATATTACACCAGACAGATAGTATTAAATGTGCAAAATAAAGATATTATACCCGACAGTTAGTATCAAATGTAGATAGTATTACATGTGCATAATAAAGATAGTACCCCAGACAGATAGTATTAAATGTGCATAATAAAGATATTACATGACAGATGGTATTAAATGTGTGTAATAAAAATATTACATTAGTCATATAGTATTAAATGTGCCTAAAAAGATATATTACATGGAACAGATAGTATTAAATGTGCATAATAAAGATATTACATGAAACAATATTAAATGTGCATAATAAAGATATTACATGAAACAATATTAAATGTGCATAATAAAGATATTACACAAGATAGTATTAAATGTGCATAAAGATATTACATCATACAGATAGTATTAAATGTGTGTAATAAAGATATTACATGGGACACTTTGACTAATATCTAAATTCTAGCTGCCAGTCAGAGCTCTCAGTAACTAAGCAATCTGCGTTACATTCACCTGAGTGTTCGGTAAGGAAGCAACTATTAAAAGGCTGGGCTATGTGAAATTCTTGTGTCTTTTGCTTATTATAGAGATTTTTTCATTATTACCTGTGCTGAGTTCAATCTTGGTGTTGGAGTCGATGGAAGTCTTAGATCTGCCTGGCAACGGAGGCCTCAGAGGCACAACAGTGGGAACTGCAATTGATCCTGCCGTCATCTTGAGTAAATTCTTACTGTATTATCCTGACATATAAATAAGATAAACATTAACATCCAGTTTTCTATACAGTATTTAAATTCTAATTTCAATTATCTGAAACAAAACGTTTGGCATTAAAAAAGTTTGATAAAATAAATTTTCGAATTTGGAATGACTTTTATGATCTCATGAAATTTACCAACTGCAATTAAAGTCCTGTCTCATTCACCCAATGCAAACTGCTGCCCTATAAAAGTCAAATGCCCCATGAAAGTCACTACATTATAGATATTCCTGATGTGATATAAATGCAAGTCAGATAAACAAGACCAGTATGTATAACTCAAGTCAGATATACAAGACCAGTCTATATTGCTAAAGTCAGATAAACAAGACCAGTCTGTATTGGTAAAATCAGATATACAAGACCAGTCTATATTGCTAAAGTCAGATAAACAAGACCAGTCTGCATTGGTAAAGTCAGATATAAAAGACCAGTCTGCATTGCTCAAGTCAGATATACAAGACTAGTCTGTACATGTACATGTATTGTTATGTCTATTCAACTTATATAGTGCTAGAATGATCTCCTCAGAGATGCTGGGGTTGCTTCCCTTCCTTTTCCCCTCTGCAATCAGTCACCAATAACTTTAAACCAAAACCACTGTTCAACAGACTATTTTCTAGATTTATCAAGAACCTACCACAGAGATTTGGCATGCCACTCTCTTTCAATATTTATCATGTTTAGAATATCTTTTAGCAGCTACATAAAATCTACACCACTTATTATGATTTGCTAATGAAGAAAAAAAACTTCACACAGTGTGCCATTAAATTATGTAAGGAGTTCACTGCAGATTATCATCATAACCTTAAATGTACATTCTACTACACTTAAATTCTTGTACTATGGGATGTTTTTTGTCTTTCTTACACATCGACCACTCTGGTGGCCTAGTGGTTAGAGCATCCGCCTTGGATGCGGGAGGTTGTGGGTTCCATCCCCGACCAAGTCATACCAAAGACTTACAAACATGGCACTAACAGCTGCCTTGCTTGGCGCTCAGCACTGAGAAGTTAGTGTTAGGACTGGTCGGCCTGGTGTCAGGATAATGTGACTGGGTGGGACATGATGCTACATGTCTGCAGCATGATGCCCCAGTGCTAGACATCACTATAAACTGCTACAATGCAGACATCGTAGCGATATGACTGAAAAATTGTTAAAGCTATGTAAAAAAATCCAAATCACATCACACACAATCACACACTTTCTTACACAAAGTCCAGTATTGAAAGCAAACAACAAACCTGTTGCAACAGTCACTTCTGTGTGAAAGTCACTTGAAAAAAGTCATGTACAAGAAATCCTGAAGAATATTAAAAGTTTAAAGAAAAACTGCGATCTAAAGGAATTTTCTTATATTTCTTATCAGACAGGATATCATTGCTGTGTCTTAAGATTACAATTCAAACTCAGGATATCATTGCTGTGTCTTAAGATTATAATTCAAATTCAGGATACTAGTGCTGTCTTGCATTTACAATTCAAATATATGATATAACTGTCTTATCATTACAATTCAAATATTATTATTATTATATTATTGATGTGCCATACTATTACAATTCGGATTCATTATATTATTGCTGTGTCTTACTCTTATGATTACAATTCAACTTCAAGCTGATGGCTAAATATATTTGCTTGGTATTCATGTGGTAGAGGTGGTTTGATATTGATGAATCACAATATTTACTCTGGCAATAATGTTGTATGATAAAGATTCAAACTATCAATACAGAACAATATTAGAATGAAACATAAAACAATGATATAAACCATCCAAAATTAAACAACGTGTGCATCCACAACATTTCCAGAGCCAATTCCTTCGAGAAATATTAAAACTAAATCAATTCTAAAAGCTTTGGTAAAAGTTTTTCCACTTGTTTGCCTTTCCAAATCTGTCAAGTCTAATCCAGGGTCAAATTTTTTGTCTGGAATTTTTCCAGCAAGTTATTCATGAATTAGGCATCAAACAATTTAAATCTTTGGCTATCACCCTAAAAGTTATGGGGCTTTGGAAAGACTTCATCAAACTTTGAAGAATATGGTTTTGTTGCTTTGATACAGGAATGGATTGAGATAAGGGTGTTCATTTGTTGGTGTTTGCTGTTGGAGAATCAGTTTAAGCATCACTGGATTTTAGTACTTTTGAAGTGGTCTTTGGACATACTGTCTGTGATCTCCTGGCAGGCAGAAACAGAAACAACTTTGTCACATAAATATGTTCCAGAGTATTTTGATAGAGGAACCACAGTTCATTATTCAATCAGTTTAGTTATACCTGTCACACACAATGAGGATGTAAACAAAGGAATGCAATCTAACTCAAGTGACTCCTGTTTAACCTATCTTTGGAATTCAGAAATATTAAACAATCTGGACAAGAAACTTTCACATTTACAACAACAAGAAAGGAGTGAACTAAAACTGCTATTTTTGATTATCAGCATTTGTTTCCTTACTTTCCAAAACAAATAAAATCTGTCATGATGTTGAGATTGTAGATTCTACACCTATTAAACAGCATCATTATAGGATGAATCCTCTTGAGCAGGAATATTTGATAAAGAAATTCAATATTTACTGGAGAACGATTTATAAAACCAAGTAATAGTAAGGTCAAAAAATATGTTTGCTACTGCACTGGTTTTAAAATTAGGGTAGGGTAGATATTTTTTTAAACAACATATATATATATATATATATATATATATATATATATATATATATATATATATATATATATATATATATATATATATATATATATATTATAATGATTAGTGTATATAATGTACTAAGCACTTCAAGAACTGGGCTAAATTGGTTCATTTAGATGCACAAATCAATTTCTTGAATTTTTTACATTTCTTTTTAATCTTGGGGGATAAAATGCTAGTGTAAGCAACAAAAAATAGGACTGTCAGCAGACCAGAAACAGAAACATTTTTCTGGCCTAACTGGAGTTCATCCTATATGCTTGTGCCTGAACCAGATAATTCATTCTGCATGTGTACTGACTATAGAAAATTGACAGTTTCACCAAAACAGATTCATTTCCAAAGCCAAGAATATATGACTGCAAAATATGTCACCAAGTTTTAATTTTATAAGAGTTCTGGCAAAATTCCACTTATGGAAAGTACAAAAGAAATTTCAACATTTGCAACTCCAGATGGACTTTAACATTATAAAGTGATGCCATTTGGCATGAAAAATTCTTCATCAACATTCCAACATTTAATGAATATGTTAACATCTGGTCAACATAATTTGAAACTTACGTTAATGACATCACCATCTACAAAGATACCTGGAAAAATCATTTGGAAACCATTCAAAAAATGTTGGACAGACTTAGAGATGCAAATCTGATGGTTAATGTAGATAAAAGTGAATTTTGCTGTGCTTGTGTCACATTTTTTGGACATAATATGGAACACTGTCAAGTTAAACCTGTGGAAATTAAGGTCCAGGCTATCTCTAAATTCTCAGTGCCTATTAGTAAAAAACAACTTATGTGATTTTAGGGTGTGGCTGGATATTATTTAAAACTTTTGCACAAATTTTTCCATATTTGCTGAACCTCTGACAATTTTGATGAGTAAGAAATTCAAGTTTCATTGGTCTGTCAAATGTCACGAATCTTTTGACAAATTAAAGACCATACTTAAAGGTGTACCAGTTGCGCCAAATTTCAGCCAATTATTTAAAATTTCTGTTGTTACAAGTTAGGTACGGGGTTGTTGGGGTGTTGATCCAAGAAGATAAAAATGGTGTGGATCATCCAGTGTGCTATTTTTCGAAAAAGAACTAAACAAAAACCAGAAAAATTATTCCACAATCATGAAGAAATGTTTGACTTTGAAACTTGCTTTGCAACATTTTAAAGTGCATATTATTTCAGCTCCTACTCCAGTTACTGTATTCAGTAATCACATTAAAAATGCAGAACTTAGGGTCAAGGCTATCCCTGAATTCCCAGTGCCTATTAGTAGTTACTTTCATTATCAATATGAAAAACAAAAATTAGAGAGTGTTGAGGTAGAATTTCATAATGCAGAAATACAACAATGACATTAGGCACATCAAGAGAAAGGTGCAATTGCAGATACACTTTCACGTATAAATAAGTACTATATTGCTTTATTTTGTGTAATTAAGCTTAGTATCATTCACAAGACATCTTCCTACGTAATCTTAATTAGTATATTAGTATATGCTTATTTGACAAATATGTAAAAGAAAGCCTTATTGCAAAATCTTTCCTTTTACAAGGGAAGGTGTTATGTATATCTATATTGTGTGCTTAACTCCTGTCCATTTTTGTAGATGATAATTTAATATAATGGTCATTTGTAAATAGGATGTTTACATGACTAACTTTTGTCCATGATTGTAGGTTGCAAATGACATGATGACATAGTATTTAAGTTTAGAATATTCTAGAGACAAACAGGTTTACAATGACTCACATCTAGGTAAAATGAAAATATGTGTATATATGGACTTGGTAAACAAATAATTTATTCCTGTTTTGGTCAGTCTGTGTGAATCCTTTTTTTTTCATCAGGATCAACAGTTGTGTTCAAAATACGAGAGGAATTATTTAAAGTATTCATTGGAACTAGTAAGTGCTCACTGGCTTTGGGGAGGCCTTGGTTGGCCTAGTGGTCTAAAGCACTCACCATTACGGATCACTGCCAACTCACCTCTGTCTGCATGGGTTCCAGTCTTGGATTCATCTAATATGGTTATGTGACAAAGCTTGCCAATAGCTTTTCATGGGTTGGTGGTTCATTCCGGGGTTTTCCTGGGTTTTTCCTCCATCATTTATACTGGCTGCAATTTATAGCCTCTCTTGTGCTGAAGGATGGCGTTAAACCCAACAACAACAACAACACTGACTTTGGATTAACACATTATTTTGGAATTATTGTGAATTCATTCAAAAACATGCTGGATTGCAACATTCTGAAACATCATTATTATTGGAATTCATTCGGAACATTCAATATTGTTGGACCTGTGATCGTTCATCTAGGATTATTTGGGATTTCATTCAAAATAATGTATGTGTTTCTTGAATTTTCACTTTGTTTTGCAGAGAAATAAATAACTTCTTGAATTTACTTAAATTGTTGGTTTTACTGCTTTCTATTACCTAATTTAAGACCTAAAGTTATAACTATAGGATTAAAACTTTCTAAACATTAGATGTAGGTACATAAGGTGTAAATGTTATGCGAATTTAGTAATCTAATAAACCAATATTTTATTTTTTGACTCAAAAAATACAAGGAATCTGAAATAAGATGTATCGCTTGGATTTTAAAACTGGGAGTCCAGGACTCCTATTTTGGAAAAAATAAGAATCCAACAGCAAATGCTGCAGTCCCATAGGCATAATGGGCATACCTGAAGTGGCTAAATGTCCAGATGAGAAAAACCAGTGGTTGTCATGCCGTTTAACCCCAAAATACTTATTCAAATTTGCAGTCACACGCACTACTTATTCTGCTACATTAGGAAATGAACACAATAATGAAAGCTAAATTTGTTCATTTGATGTACTCTTATAATGACCACATGTACATCTCTGGGTCTTTCTGCCTCTGAATTCAGTCATTGTAAATATCAGCACATTTTCCCACCACTCAGCAGTTAGTCGAAGTCTTTGTTGTGTCATGTTCTTTTGATGTACTCTTAAAATGACAACATGTAGATTTGGGGGAGGGGGGCTTTCAGCCATTTCTGTCATAGTAAATATCAGCACAGCTAAAATGATCAACTGATCAACACATTTTCACAATCAGCAAGATGGGCAAAGCCTTTGAATTTGCCACCCAGCTATTGTGTGCATATGGAGGACTCCTGCGTAAGTGATTTTCTGCATCAAAGATAAATAATTTGTGTCCAAATATGCATGATTAAGCATTCCAAGACTTCTGTGACAATGTAATTAATATTTTGTTACATTTTGCTTGTCTGAATATATTTCTAATATTGCAGGTATTAACTCATCAGCTGCTTAATTACTAAAGAATCATATGAAGCTCCGGAAGGTTTGTGCAAGATGGGTCACACATTTGTTGACATCTGATCAAAAACAGACTCTGGCTGAAGTCACCAAACTGGTACTTAAAAAATATGTATATTTAATTTGCATTTTTTGTTAAGTTTTTTTTATTTATTATATGCTGTGGGTTATGTAAAATTGTATCTTGTAGCTGACCTTTTCCAAAATCAAGTTCATTATATACCTTACCAAAATCATTGATTTTGTTTTTGTAAACAACACATAGCTAATATTTTTTTGTAATGTTAACATTAAGATCATTATCAATACAAGTAAACATATTTATCTTGGTCTGAATCAATGATATTGTATTTACCATATTCTATGACTTTATTGACAGATTTTATCTCTTAAACAAATGGAATCTTCTAGAATTAAATTTTCCATTAGGTAATAGGTATTTGTTTTAGAAAATTCTAATTGTGACCTAGGTCTGGAAGAGAAGTAGAAAATCTTGTTTACTAGAAAAAAATTTTATGCCTTTGATAACATCTGGGCAGATATCTATATTGTTGTCATCTGATTTTGATTGGGGTGAAATTATTTATTATTCTCTGGAAATTCTTGGAAAGAGACATTAACTGGGAATTATAGTGAATTCAAATAAGGAAACCTTGGATTATATTACTGTGATACAAAAAACCTATTGGCACGTCAATACAATTCAGGTCACTGGTACATTAGTACATTGGAGACTACCAGATATTACAGGCACATCAACACCCTGTTACGTGTAGGCTCATACAAAAGTAACAAAAGAAAAGAGTGAAGTCAACAAGCTTTGTAAATTTAACAAAATAATTTATTTCCCTAGAGAACAAGGTAAAAGTATGAAATAGGACTTATGGTTTGCGAATCTAATCCAAAAATTAATCATAGAATTCAAAAATATATGTCCTATCATTAAAAAGTTCTAATTGAATACAAGTTCGAATCTCAATGAAGTTCCAATATGGAAGGCAATGACATCCTCTATAACCAGTTTGTGTTGATGTGTCAACAGTTCCTTGTTGAGTCACCAAGAATATAATTCCGGCTTTTGAATTCCGAATAATTTAGTAAATGTCTTTGTCCAAGAATTTTCAATGAAGAAGAGTATTTTCCAGGGTGAATAAATTATTTTAAATTAAAAATCTCAAATCAAATGGCAACAACAGGAATATCTTTCAGCCTCAAGGTATTATTTTACAACCGACTCAGAAACACTGAGATTAAGAATTAAACCCCTACTAAGAACACATTTCAAACCTGCGTGATGGGTCATGTGGTCACCCACTACAAGTCAATTAACACGTAGGTGAAGTATGACCTTGATTACAATCAATGATTTTCACTCAGTGTTTACCAAATTTTGAACCAAGGCCAACTAAAAATACAATGTAGCAATCATTTTGCATTCTAATCAGATTAATGAGCTGAACTGAATTTTTCTAGAAAAATGTCAAATCCAGTGAATAAGTTATTACAATAACATGTAATGAAATAAAAATAAAATAAAAGAGGATTTAAAACACACAAATAATTTAATTACATATATGTAACAACCTTCAGCATTGGAAATTATTTGGAATACCATTAAAGATTAATCAGATTATTCAAGACTTTATTTGTTAGGACTTGTGTTAGTAATTCTAGGATTTGGTGTTTAATTCACAATACCAGTTCTTTTTTTATATTTTCACTTTGCATTCAAAGGAAATAAATTATTTGTTGAATTTTACAAAACTGGTTGGGTTTTGTTCTTTTCTATTACTTATTTTTAAGACCAAAGAGTCATAATAGCAACCGGAGACATTTGAATGAGATTGTCATTGGTTGTGTTCCTTTCTAAATCAGACTCAGGGAAAAATAATGAAGTTAATAAGGCATGAGACTATATTCTGACTTCTGCTTAGGAAAAAATTAAAACATGACTGTCTTCATTAAGTATGGCATTTTACATTCCTAACATTGAAAACCAACAGGCTCTACTAATTGGCTGTCCTCTCCAGGGAATTTTCAATATGGGCAAATTCTTGCATTGGACTGGCAAAGCAGTTTTTCTTATTATTAAAAAATGCCAAGCTTTACTTGTCCTTACTTGTGTTTAATCAATATCATCAGGTAAATGGGTCAAATATACATCCAGTGTACAGCATTCGCCATAAAATATATTGCACATCTATGTTTTCTTTACATGTCTCAGTTGCAAAGGTTTTCTGTGAATTTAACATGTTTACATGCATTTTTGTTGGCGAGCTTCCTCTCATGACTGTTAGAGTTGACCAGCTAGCACCACATACGTGTCAACTTTTGAAAAGCCAAGTAGGGAGATTGAATAAACAAAATAGGGAGATTGGGACCTAAAATCGTGAGGTATTTATGCAGCATTTTTAAGCACCAGTTTCAATAAATATTGACCAATCTTCTGGGTCCAATAAGTGTGAAATTCTCAAAGGACGCAACAAGTGTGACCACAAATCTTTTCAGGGGGGGAACAGATAGTGGTCAGTGGTCAGCCATTAAATTTTACAGATGTAGGCCTAAAGGTGGCACTCTACAGTTTCGTATTTTGTATAGGGTTAGAATTTTAAAGAAAAAGACTTTCCCCTGGTCTCTTCACTGTTTATACTGGCTACTTAAAAAAGACCTTGTATATCTTATGTATTGTTCCAAGAACCTTTAATTCCCTTTATTTTGGGTGTATGATTGATGGGTGTAATATGGGTTATAGAGTATACAGCTTGGCCTTACATCAGATGTGCACCTTTCAATAAACTGGTAGCTCCACTTGGTCATTTTCACTTCCTGGAATTCAGAGGTAAATTGTACAAGAAAAAGAGCCAATAACTTTTTTTACATTTTATATGCTTGGTAATTCATTCAGTCACTTTCAGGAGCTGGTATTATCTAGTTGGACAAAATTCATTTTCCCAATTTTAATAGATGCTAAAGATAGTGTGCTTTAGACTAATTCAGGGTGACATTTTTAGCACAAGGGAGCAGTCATTTTAGTTAGTAGTGTGCTTAGATCATGTACAATTTCCGTAAGTACAATATCCAAAGAAATGTCAGCCACATTACATGAAAGTAGCATAGAGATATGCCAACATTTTCTCCACTATGCATGTTTCAAATGCAAACAACTTCACCTTATGTACGTCACTCTCTCAAACGTACATAATAAACTGGTGAGCGCCCCCTTAAAGAGCACATAGATATTATTATTGTATAATTTAATTTTGATTGTATGGCTGAAAAATTTAAGTCGCAAGCATCAAAACAGTCCTTTTGAATAATTCTCCTGTACTTCCCCCCATGGAACAATATTTATTAGAGTCAAAGTCTCACACAAGCCCACCCTCCACCCCCCCATGATGAAAAGTGAGCTATTTTAAAAATGTACATTATATTTTGTCAACATAGCAGCCAATGTTATGCTGAAAGACAGGAACATGAAACTTGCCAGAATTATTCCTGAGTTGTCACCAATAAATTTTACAGTTTGAAAAGGGATGGAACCAATGAGGTTCATGAAGGTCAAAGGTCAAAGGTTAAAATATTTGCTTATTGTTTAATATGGAAGAAAGCCAATTTGCCTGGTCATCATTTATGTTTTAATTTCATTGCAAATAAATGAAAAGAAACATTTTCACTATATATTTCTTTCACTTAATGTAACAGTTTTAAATTTAAGTTGACTTCATTCCTATATTCTAAGACTTCTAATTTCCCCATAATTACGGTCACTACTCACACAAAAGCAAAATACGCATAATTAGCTTATTTTCATGGGTAAAATCAATGTTAATGTACCATTTTGTTCAGAACATCATACATAATGACATGAAAATAAGAAAAATAATTGCATAAATGTTCATATTTGCATTAAGGTGGCACTCTACAGTTTCGTATTTTGCATAGGGTTATAATTTTAAAGAAAAGACTTTCCCCTGGTTTCTTCACTGGTTATACTGCCTATCTAAACAAGACCTTGAATTATCTTAGGTATTGTTCCAAGAACCTTTAATTCCCTTTATTTTGTTGTAGATTGATGGGTGTAATATGGGTTATAGAGTATACAACTTGGCCTTACATCAGATGTGCACCTTTCAATAAACTGCTAGCTCCACTTGGTCATTTTCACTTCCTGAACTTCAGAGGTAAATTGTTAAAAAAACAGCCAATAACTATTTTTACATTTTACATACTTGTTAATTCATTCACTGCACTTTCAGAAGCTGGTATTATCAA